>CAJVPT010001608.1:0-20624 GCA_910592055.1 Acaulospora colombiana | reverse complement strand
CAGATTACTTTTTCAAGCTCTAACAAAAATTAAATACATTCAGTTTATCCTAAACCTAGCTTCTTTTGATAAGATATATTTTAGACCTTAATCTTCTAATTTTTTTTAATAATAAAACTCTTCTTTCTAATGATATAGTTTATGATTTTGGGAATTAAGAAATCTTTTTATTTTATTGTTTCTCTAAATTTCTTATTATCTTTTCATATCTTCTTATAAAATCAATTGCATATTATATTTTGTATCTTATTTATTTTTTTACTTATTTTTCAACTCTTTTACTATAGTATTTTAGATTCATCAATTTAAAATAAGTTTATTTTTTATTAATTCTATATAAAAACTTAATGTATCCTAACTTGTTGTTGAAGTTTATTTTACTAGCCTGTATATCTGTTTGTTAACTTCTTCTATTTCTTTATTGTTATTTATTTTTAGTCTAGTATTCTTCCCTATAGCTTTATTTTTCTTTCTTGCAAGAGTTCTTTAAAGTTTTTAAAAACTTCTTTGAAACTTTTGTTCTATACTTCTTTTATTTGTTTCTTGTAAATTAAACATTCTAGTAAATAATTAATTATTTTTTTTTTATAAAAACTGCATGCAATATATTTTACTTATTTATATAGATTAGACTTTTCAATTATTAACTTATTATTAATAGCCCATTATTTATTAACTGAATAAGAAAACTTTTTTCTATAAGTCTTTAAAAGTTGTATTCTATGTATATCTATTCATTCTTTCCTATGCTAGATTACATATATAATCTTATTACTTTTTGATCTGATGGTTCTATTTTTTTTATATATATTTTGTACTATTTATTGATATACTATAATCTTATTATTTACTTTTTTAATAAACTATTTTATGAAATTATCTAGTATTTTACTTTGTTACTTGATTTTAGTAAAGTTCTTATATAAGATAAGATTTTTTTCTTTTATCACAAGGAGTTTAAAAATATCTTTGATTAAAGTATTTACTTATCATTATAAGAATTGTAAGAGTATATCCTAATATTGATATTCTTTAGATCTAAACTTTTCTTTTTGATCAATTTTATCATATACTATATATACAGTTGTTTCCAAAAGTTTGAGTTCATTTACTATGTTTTTATTATAAATTTCAACTTTAACAATTTTTAAATCCTTAATTATACTATCAAAAATTATAAAATTCATATATATTATATCTTTATACTAGTTTTATTCATTAATTTTTTTTAAAATTTTTTGATATATAATTTTTAAAGTTTTATTATTATTAAAAAATTTTTTTCTTTATCAAATTTTTATTTTATTATAAATTATATGATAATTAATAAAAAAAATAAAGATATTTGGCAATAACAAAACTTTAAAATGTATTGATAAAAAATTTTTAAAAAAATATAAAAAATAGAATAAGTATTAAGATATAATATATATAAATTTTTATAATAGATTACTTAACACTTTTTCTGTTGATCCTCTAACTATACACAAAAATGATATTTGTAAGAAGGTTTAATAGTTCTTGCTAAAAGAATCTTAACACTTTCCTTAAATCAACCTAAAGAGGACCTTTAAAACTTTCTCACTTCTCTTATATCTTATTTACAATCTCCTTTGAATAAACTGATCTCTTATGGCTTGCAAAGTTAAGCTTCCATCTTTACTATCAATAGCAAGAAAGTTCCTAAAGGGAGAAGGACTAGCTGTGAAGTATCTTTTACCTCTTAACTATAGTAGAGATAACAGAAGTTTTATTCTAGTCAAAAGACTCATTTTTCTACCCTTTGATTGAAATTGTGGCCTCTTAGAGCTATCTTTTCATGGCTTTCTGGAAAATTTTGTCTACCCTAGCTTGACCCTAAAATTTTGAATAGCAAAGATCTTACTGATTCTGATTAGTTGATATGACACAAGTTCTTATTGACCACTTTACTTGTTTGAATACATTTTCTTAGTTTTATAAGAACCTGGATCCATTATAAGTCATATTGCCTGGCACAAGTAGATACATAATACACTATCTACATATTATTGGATACAAGAAAAAGTCTGTTCAACTATGGTAAAAGTCACAAAATGCTTAATTGATTTTTTTTCAAGTCAGAGCCACCTATATCCTGATTGTATGTCAAGTAGGTTTCAATTTCTACTATTCAGAAAAATCCAAACCAAAGAAAGTATGGAGCTATCAGAAATACTTAGTAGTAAAGCTCATATGTAAAGCAACTCAGAAAGTTTTTGTCTTATTTTAAAAAAATTCCAAGCTGGAAGACTGGAAGGTTAACACTACTATATCAATCGAAACTTGAGTTCAAAAATATTAGCAGTGACATACAAGCTAATCAGAATATTTGGAAGATCCTTATTAATCATTAATACTAATAGTTACCAGCAAGGTATGTTGATTGCAAGACTAGGTACTATCCCTTATAAAGAAAGTAAATCTGAAATAAAAAATACAAATAGGTAAGTAATATTCATATTTAAATAAAAATAGATTTAATTGATGATATATTGGAAGACTCTCAAGTCAATTATATAGACACCAATATACCATCTGGGCCTTTCTGATTACTTTCTCTTCACAAGCCTTAAAATTGTACAGTCTCCCTTTTGATCTCCACCTTATCTTTGTAAAGACTTAATAAAAAGTTTTCCCCCAGACCTTTCTACAAGGGGAACTAGAACAAGACAAGCATGTGCCAAGAAACAGGATCGATATATTGCATATGACTATTTAATTTTATTTTTTATTTTTTTTTTATTATTATTTATGACACCAGCGTGCTCTTGAGATGCTGATTTTTTTTTAATAAAAGAAAAGGCAATAAGTCTCGAAGTAGCTTTAGAATTAACTTTAGCTTATTATTATTTTTATTGATTCTGAATATACACCTATGTATTCACGCTTTGTGCAATATATACTTATAATTTGAAAATCAATAAAGTTAGGCATAAGCCTAGCAATATATATATATATATATATATTTATAAATTTTATAATTTTTGATTGTATAGTTAATGATTTAAAAATTATCAAAGTTAAAATTTATAATAAAAATATAGTAAGTGGACTCAAATTTTTGGAAACAACCATATATGTAACTCACTGAATAATCTTTCAAGAAAGTGTAACTTCTTACTGCAAGTATTGAAGCTGACTAAGGACATATGTATAACTTTTCAAAGTTGAAAATGGAATAATATTTTTAAATAAAATCAAGGAAACAGTTCAATTAAAGAATATTTATTGATTAAAGAGTATAGGAAAGTAATTCGATTATTTAGAAATATTAAGTTAATATATATAGATCAGCTAGTTGATTATAAAATAAAAGAAGTACAAAACTGATAAATGTTCCAACTTTTACAAAAAATAAGTAAAGGACCTATTTCACAATAATACCTATCTATAACTGAAATAATTTAGAAAAATAAATTAAAACAGCTTATATAATCTTGAAAATAAGAATAAATAAAATGAAGTTCAGAACATCCTATTTTTAACTTCAGTTTTATAAATGACAGAAATTCTGAATAGTTACAAGAAGCAAATTTTAGCAGCAACAGATAATTTGTGAAAAATTGATTTTAGATAATATCAAAAGACATCTTAAAATAGAACATTTCAAATATATCAGTTCTATTAAAAATCAAGAATTAAAACTAGTCTAGTGTCAAGGTTGTATAGAAGGTATAAAGATAAAAAAATGATGTATAATTGAAATAAGTATAAAGAAAATACATATGGTTCTTTATCTCAATATAAGAAAATCCACTAGAAGAGCTCAATTACTATAAATTCCAAGTTACAAAAAAGCATTGAAAAGAATAATACATAGAATAATATGCTGTAATCAAGTAACTATCTAGAATAAAAAAATATTACAGATTGAAATATAGAATTGGGAAGTAAATATCATCAAAGATCATATTAAAAAAAGTATCTACCAATCCCATTTGATTGAAATACTTAAATATATAAAAAAAAAAAAAGAAACAATAATCTTTTATTTCAACAGGTCCTTTATAAACCATGGGAGTATAAACATGAAAATGGAAGCAGCTTGGATATATATAGAAGAAGTAGAAAAAGAAATCAAGTTCTAAACTGGAATAGATGATTGGTCTTTATTTACTAGAGCAGAATTAATAGTGATAGTAACTATACTACTAGTAGTTCTAGTAGACAGCAAGATCAAAATCTTTATGAATAGTCAAACCTAAATCTCAAAATAAAAAATGATAAAAAAGAAAGATACCAGAATGATTCACAAAAGGTGGTTAAAAGAACAAAACTAATTCTTATAGGTATGTATTTTGGATCTCATAAAGAAAAAGAAGTTAAATTTTCAGTTTATAAAGGTTAAGGTACATTCTAATATTTAGTATAATTAAAAAGCAGATGCTCTTATCAAAAAAGTACTAAGGTTTCCAATGATAAAATGAAAAAACTTAGTCTCCTCAAGATTATCATAAAAATTAAATAGCAAGATATAAGACTAGATACCTCCATAAGACAAGTTATTAAAAAAACAAATAATAAAATAATAGTCTATCAATAAACAATTCAAGGTAGAACTAAAAAAAGATGGAATCGGCAAATCCAAAATCAATACAGATACACATGAGATCTAGTATGGGAACAATTTAAGAATGAACATATATGGAGCATCTCTTTTAAAAGCTCATAAAACAAAAGCTTTTTTATTAAATTGATTAATAATAAGCTATTCATATTAACTAAGTTGGCTTTAAAGGACCTATGGGTCTATAGCACAGTGGTAGTGCTCTCAGGTCATAATCACAAGGTCCAGAGTTCAATACTACATAAGGGCCATATGAAAATTTAGCCATCGGTGGCATAAAGATTTCATCTATTCTATGATAACAATTTATATCCCAAAAATGGCTATAACAGGATCTATGGGCCTATAATGTAGTAGTTAGCACTTTGTAGGTTATATCACAAGGACACCAAATCAAATCCTCCAGGAGGTAACTTCTGACGCTGGTTAATCTGCCCTATTGGCATAACTGTAAAATAACTGATGTTTCCGAATATAACTCTGACTACTGGTCAAAATTAAATTTCCAAGATGGTCACAGGATAGTCTATATAAAGATTATGATATAGTCAAAATGTACGAAATCAGGTAGAATTATCCCTAATATGACCACATTACTAAAAAAGTAATAAGAAGAGTAGACATTGAACTGGTAGTATACTGCTAAAGGAAGGAATGATAAATCAATCAAGACAACCCAGTTTCCCTGCCTTACAAGGATTGAAGCATCCATTCAAGAATTCAAGTATGTAGCTATGCCAGGTTTTACAGACTTTACTATCAGGAGGCCTTGGTGGGAGGAGAAATCTGTAGACCACTCCGAAGGACTAAGAAATCTGAAAAATCTAGGATAAAGAAAATTTGATGGCCTGATAACCAGACTACTTTTACAATAAATAAAATTGATCTGAGAAAAATTAAGAAGGAATCGCACATTTTTCCAAATAGGTAGTAGTTATATATAGAGGTAGAATAGCTATAGTTACTCATATAGATAGGTTTACTTCATACATGTATAATTACTTGTTAACTATATGTAACATGATGGTATAATCATATAGTTTAATGTCCTGTACGAGCATATAAGTTAATAAAAGATATGACCTACAGTACCACCAACTATCTTAATTCAAAACATCTCATGCTTAGCATTCATGGATGACACCACTCTAATAGCAAGCAGTCAAAAAAGATTACAAAAAATAAGTGATATCTGCTCAATCTTTTTCATAATAAATGATTTCCCAATCAACACATCCAAATCAAATCTTTTAGTCCTCGACTCTATGTATGACCCAAACAACCAGATTCTAATCAATGAACAACCAATCACAA
This sequence comes from Acaulospora colombiana, assembly GCA_910592055.1. Taxonomy (NCBI): domain Eukaryota; kingdom Fungi; phylum Glomeromycota; class Glomeromycetes; order Diversisporales; family Acaulosporaceae; genus Acaulospora; species Acaulospora colombiana. The sequence continues at coordinate 14,722 of CAJVPT010001608.1, read as the reverse complement.
TACTTTTACCAAATCAAGCAGCTAGAATCCTAGGAATATACCTAGAAGGAAAAGAATAAAAAACATATCAACAATATCTAATAAAGGAAAAAATACTAAAATATGCCAACATGATCAAATGAAAAGCAACAACAGACAAACAAATTAAGTACCTATATAATCAAGTCTGGACACTAATAATAACATACCTTCTATCGGACATGGTTCTCACAGAGCCAAACTGTAACAAAATCATAAGTATTCTAAATCCCATTTACAAACATAAACTCAACCTGGCAAAAACAGTATCCAACACAATGTTATACAATCTACTGAAATATGGTTTCTTCCACCTTTGGGACAAACAACTACTACTCCATGTCAACAACTGGTACAAAAGAATAAACAGACAAGATATTATAAGAAAAATCACCAGTATGTGTCTACAGAAAGTGCAAAACAGATGGTGGTCAACCAAATCCATAACAAGCACATGATTTACAGACCCATTCCTACCTCAAGGACATGATTTTACATATGATCTTCTCTTCCTTCTTAAACAACATGGATACACAGGAATAGCACAAAACCTCCAAATTTTCAAAAAAACAGACATAACCATCGAAGAAATAATAGAACTAATATGGTACAATAAACATAGAAAACAGCTTGCAACAAACTCTATCCTTTTCTTAAATCAAATCATCAACTACACAGGATCCAGATTAGCAACATGGGTAGAAATAATAACAGCAAATAAGAAACCAAACAGGAAAACACCCAGTTGGTTCAAAGAAATCCAACAAAATCAAAAAATCCTAACACTGATCGAAAACAGATAAACACACACACAAATCACAAAAATCAATACAGACTAGCAATAGAAACACCAAATCAAGAAATCAAATGGATTGCATCTCAAGGCATCAACTCAAGTGTCATCGGTAGGAAGCACACCATTCAACAGAATACAGTTAAACTACAATATTACATTAGAACCAATAACAACTATTCCCCCTTAAAGAATGTGATAGATATCCCTTGAATATCTCAGGAAAATAAGGAGAATGTATCTTCTACAAAGAAAAGAATAGCTTGATTAACATCACAGTTTATAAAAGCAAAACCAGCTCAAGAAACTCACCCTCTAAAAAACTTTGCCAAAGAAGCAGAATATCCCCTAACAGTCTTAACAACACCCTCAGAGACAAATTCTCACACCCTAACCTTCCCCCACCACCAACTATTCTCAACAATCAAATAACAATCAACAAAACCATCATCAAAAGATACTTCAATACAATAGAGCGAACTATTGAAGAACTGGCAACAATACGTCACAAAATAGAAAAACTCCACGAAATCTCAGTCTTCACAGATGGATTACTAGACTCAAACCAAAAAATGGGATTTGGTTGGCACATTACCCAAAGACCAGACATCAGTTTCCAAGGAAAAATAAACCAGTTCCCATCCTCCACAAGAGCAGAACTCGCCGTGATACTTACTTTCCTTACAACAGCACCTGCCAACTGCACAATCACTATTTGCAGTAACAGTCAAGCAACCCTAGGAGCAATAAACAAGGCATAAATAAATTCAGTCAACCTGAGAACACTTAAAAACAACAACTTAATCAACTCTATAACCCACATTATAGAAAACCAAAACTCTCTATCACCTGGAAAAAAATCAAAGCTCATAGCAATAACAAATACAATGCTAGAGCGAATCTTCTAATAAAAGAAGCCACTCTATCAGAAAAAGCATCTGAAATAAAATGCATACCAATCAGAAGTAATATGGTAAACTGAATACAAGAATGAAATGGACACACCCTAGACAACACAATCACAACCTCAATAAAAAATTTAATCAGTACAAAACACATTCTCAATTGGAGAAGCCTTGATCGCAATCTCACAACAATTAATAGTACCTCTACATTAAACGACATTGTATAGGAGGCCTCACTCACCAACAAACCACCGTCAAAACTCACAATAGGACCTACCAATCGAGAGGATCACAATAGTAGATCCTTCAGATACAGACTTTGAAACCTAGAACTACCCACCAAGGACAAACTATACAGAAAAGTGGCAAATACTTACATGGACAATCTATGCCTTAACTGCCAACAAATAGAAATCAACATATACTGCATAATATGTAAGGAAATGGAATAGACATCTACAGAGAACTACAGCAAATAATTAACGAAGAAGTCAGCAGTAGATTAAACATACCTATAAAACACAACCTCAATAAAGAACTCAACAAACAATCAAAACTTTGGACAAATGAGATCAAGAACTACATAGCAAGAAGAGCCCTTACAATAGACTTAATAAAGACCATTAAAAAATACACACCAGCAAAACATTATAAAGAAACTATCAAAGGTATTGTTAACAGATTCCTCAATATACAACAAGAAAAATGGAATCAAAGGTGTGAAAACTTTATACAATGGAAAAAGGAACACAATATCATCACAAAAGACAAAAGGTAATGTCAACCTATATCCACAGAAAAGAATACACACAAATCCTGCATCCCAGGTATCAATACACTTATGACATATGCTAGTCATCATTGGATCAACTGGAACACAATTTATTCATTTACAACAAAATTTTTATGGGACAGGTAGAGCCTTAGCAAATTAGTCAAGTATATATCAGTACTTGGCAATAAGTTACATGGTAGGAAGATTTCTTTAGTGAGTTTACTTAGGTAGTGTTATGGTCACGTGGGTAATGCGATTTATGCGTAATGGTCTAGAATCCAAAAACTTGAAAGTCTGGCATGAAAGATTGAGTGTTGCAAGGTAAGAAACTATAGATAAGGCTTGGGTACTGATAAGGGAACTGTGTGTAATTGAAAAGTATAGAAAGTTTAGCAAAGCTTAGGGTTAGTATAGCCGATTATAAAGTAGATAGCCATTGTTAGATAGAAAAGTATAAATAGCTTACCAATATATGCCGAAAAGGCAGAGCTAAATGTGTTAGAAAAAACAGTCCTCATTGAGAATAGAGATAAGAGTTAGTGATATACCAAAGAAACAGAATACAATAAAGAGACACTTACCTTCGACCAAGTCAATCACTATGCCTTTGCCTTCCCTAAGTGTTCTTTATAGAGGCGTTTTCTTCTTTGTGTTGTTTGTGAGTATTCTTAAGAAGTCTGGGTTATGCGAGGCACTACAGATTAGCAACAGACTTGTCAAGATAATCTATAATAGTAGATAGAGTGATAAATTTGTATAAAATAAATTTGTACATACTCATAAAAAAATATTTAATAAACAAGGTGTAAGCCACCCATTAAAAAAAAAAAAAAAAAAAAGTTGGTTTTAAAAAGATTGGATCTGTAAAAGCAAGTGAAATATATTATATGTGATTAGAAAGATAAAACAATAAAACACTTGCTAGAATGCCTAACTTAAAAGACTCAATGGAGTGAGACATGACAAAAAGGAATGAAAAGAGTTATTACAGGATTCAATAAGTTTTCAAAAGAAAGAAAAAAGGAATTTGAAGAGAAAGAATTAAACTTAATAATAAATAATAGAATAGAAATAGGAGAAATCAATAAATAGATAACAAAACTGGTGAAAAAGATCTCAGAAACTAGTTATAATGTACTTAGCTTATATATAAGACTAATAGAGAAAGATTTAATTGCAAGAATAGCTAATTTGAAGTATTGTGATAAGAGAATTTAAAAAGAAGCAAAAAGATAGATAAAGAAAATACAGAAAAAAGTATGTAACCACTTCTAAAAGAAAATATGAAATGTGAGATATGAAAAGATGATCAAATGGAAACAGATATCAGAAATCTGTAAATACGATAGGATAAAAAACCAGTATACTTATGAGACCAGAAAAAAAAGAACAAGAGTATAGAAAATTGATCTAGTAAGAAGTTGATATATGAAGAAAAAAGAATTAAAGACAAGAAAAAAATCCTACTAAATAGTGTAAAGTATAGTATGAAATAGTTAGAGGTTTGATCTCTGTCAGAGCTCAAAAAAGTGATCTGCAATAGTGATTTGTAGACAATAATGTTAAAAGTTGGAAGAGTCTTCATCTAAATTTCTAATAGAATAATAAATCACTTCCAAAGTTATACTTAGAGAGGTAATATAATCAAAATGAGTGAGTTAGTTAGAGAATTAACTTTATTATTTTATTTAATATATATAGCCTACAAATGTTTAATAAAGTATACATAACTAATCTGACAAAAGAAAAAAAAATTGTATTTATATATTTTATAATGATCTTTAAAATTTTTATATAAATATAATATTATTTAAATAGATTTCAATAAAATTTTTTGTAAAAAATATAAACTTGTTTATAAGTTTTTAAAATATTAAAAATGTATTGAACAATTTAAATAAAATAATAATGAATTTATAGAGTTCAAATTTATAATAAAAAAAAAACTTTTTTTTCTTTTATTTTTATTATTTATAATTATTTATTAATATTTGTTTATAAGATTCAAGTATTTCATATTGTTTAAAGTTTCTCTAAAATTATTTATTATAGATATAGAATAAATATTTTTTTTGTGACTCTAATTAATTTTTTATAATTAATACAAAAATTTTTTATATAATTTTTTTAATAATATTATTATTAATAAAAATTAAAACTAGTTATTGAATTGATAATGTTTTTTATAATATTATTGTAAATTTTTTTTAAATAAATTCTAGTTGATTGATAAAGAATTTATATATTTTTTATTTGATAAGTTTAGTATTTTTTTTTTAATCCGCCATCAATTTGATAAGTTTAATATTTATAGAATTCATAGCATAATTTAGCATATGGACTTATTCAAGATAATTTTTTTGGTTAAAAATAATTTTAGTTATAAAAAAAGTAAAATTAATTTTTATATCGTATTAAAAAAATAAAGACTTTAACAATAAATAAATTGACATGTAAAAGTTATAGAGTTTATGAATGTTTTAAAGATTTATATAATGAAGATATATCAAATTAATATAATTATAAACTTTGCAAAGTTAATATTAAAAAAAAATTTTTTTTATTTATTTAGATATCAATTAAATAATTACATGATTATTATTATTATTATTATTATTATTATTTATAAATTTAATAAAAATTTGATTTAAACGAATAATTTATAGAAAATTTTATTTTTTATTTATATATTGTATATTATGAGATAATATATTAAAGAAATATATTTTTAAATGTAAACGGTTTATATGCTTGTTATTTATTTTTAAAATTTTATTAAAACATCCTAACTATACTCGCTTTAAAGTTAATCCATTTTTGATTTTTTTTTTTAAAAAAAAAAATTTAGTTTTCCCAAAAATGGTTGGCTAAATAAAATTGCTAAATTTTCTAAATATAAATTTAAAACTGTATTTTAATATACACAGCATCGAAATTGCGTCATTTTAAATACATCATAAAGTATTTATTTTTATTATTTAAATAATTCAAAATTCGACCGATCAATTCATATCTTTTTATAGACACGCGGCACACGAAATGAAATGCAATGCAGGGTTTTATTCGGTAATATAGAAAGTTAAGAGTGATGAATTGTTGTTTCCCATTCTGTACGCTGCAAAGCGCATGGCTTAATGTCAAATCGAAATTTCATTTTATTGATTCATCAATAATTTAATTGAGCAATCCGCTTTCAAATAAATTTTTCGCAAGTTCACATTACATTTTCAACCTCATACTAAGTATCGGTTGCCTGCTATTCGAAAGTCAGTTACACGAGAATAAGAATCATCTTGGAATTCATTTCGCGTCATGTTTCAAGCAAGCTCAATGCAAGACGCCCAAAGGGATTACGAAACATGCAAGGCCAACTCGTGCTAGGTCAACAACACGTGACAATACGCTAATTAGCTGGCGGTCGAAAAAGGCAGTAGCCTAAACGCTATAGTCTGCAGTATTACCTTATTCGGGATTGGCTACAATATATACGTAAAACGTGATAAACGTAATGCCTGATAAGTTTAAAAAAATACATATCTCCACGTTTCAACCGTAGACGTTGGTTCCATGAGGAGGCCATGTATTGATGAATTTAGCGGGAATGATGTATGCATGATAATGGATTAAAGTTTGTTTGTTGTCAAGTGCCAAAAAGGTAGAATTGGCAAGTTTTGAAAGAATACTTTTTATCTCATGAATGCGTTGTTTCAGGATAACGCTTCTCCTTTTGTCTGAGATATTTTAATAGCTGTGTCATTCTTCGTATTACCAAAATAGTGCTCGGCATAACTAACACGTAGTTTCTTGTTTTTTAGGGGTCAGGGGCCAGGTCTGAAAATCGAGTGTTACATATTATGTCCCTGCTGCAATGATATTATCCTATTGTAATCACGTGTTTCACATGTTTAATCACGTGATTTGCCGGCAAGCATAAAAAGAACGTGTTTGCTTTCAATGTTTGCGCGTTGGTTTAGAATTCCTGAAGATTAATAGACATCGTATCTTGTATAATTAAAGGAAAACTAATTAAGTCAAGCTATTAACATAAGTAATAAAATGGCAACAAACCAAAGAGTCCGAAAGACACGATCCAAAGTAAATAGTGTTGGACGCCAATTAATAGATTCAAACCCCATTACGGCATATCTGATTGAAAAACTTCATCTGATAGGCTATCAATATTACAATGACAAGGCAACCTCTTTCGCAGAACTCCGTGTTGAGGGTATTACCCGAAGATTTTGGGTGCATAAAGAGTTCCTTGTTCTTCAGTCAAATTTCTTTAGCGAAATCTTTAAAAATCGCGTCAAGAATAACAACGAACCAATCACTATCACTGTTCCATCCCCCGGAACGTTCGAGTCGATCCTCGAATATTTATACGATGGGAACGATGATAAGTGGTATGATACCTTTACACCAGAGAATTGGCACAGCGTCTGGGAGAACATCAAATTCCTTGGGCTGGGTGCAAAAGCTCATGCCATTTGCATTTCGTTCTGCGAGAACCAGATTAATTAATCTAAATAATAAGTAGTCAATTGATATGAACCTACACATTCAACTTTTAAAGATCATAAGCGTAGACGAAAAAATCTATCCCACTTCACTTTTCAGAGAAAGTAAGAAATCATAAAATAAGACATCCCTTTATCTAAGACCTCCAATCTTCTTGTAAACATTCATATTTTTCATGTACATTTACCAAATTTCACATCACTACGCAATATTTGTTTTAAATGTTAAGTTTGTCAAACATATATTAGACGAAAAAAATAAAAATGAAAATAAAATAAAAAAATAAAATAAAAATGAAAATAAATGAAGGTTCAAAACTGTTTCTTAACTTTCAAAAATCTCATTTACTAATTAATTCCACATTCGATATTTAAGCGATGCCAATTTCATTGTTATACAAGTGGTTCGCGTATCGATGACGTGATCTTTTAAATATCCTGTATAAAAAAAAAAAAAAAAAAAAAAAAAAAAAAAAAAAAAAAAAAAAAAAATTTTTTTTTTTTATCATTAATATAACGTATTAAATAATTAAAATTTTTCTATCGATAATATGACTTATGAGATGAAAATTTTTTTAATTTAATATTAATCATTTTTATATTGAATTAAAATTACAAAAATTATAATTTTAATTTATCAAATATACAATACAAATAAAAATATAAAAAATTTACCCTGAGCTTTATGAAATATTCATAGTACTATATAAGAAAATTTCAAATTTTAAAAAATTAATTTATTACTGATCTTATTTATTTATTTTATTTGTCGTTGAAATCAATCAACCTTGAATCGACTTTCTGCATAAATTTAAAATAAATCGAAAATGATAAGGATTTCTGCATCTAAAAATAGATTTATATAGAACCAAGCTATCGAAACTTTGTTAGATAAGATTCGGTATTTTTAAAAAGTTGTCGCTATTTGATAATAATAAATCACATTCACAATTACTCGATCAACACATTGAAAATTATTTGGTAAAAATAAATACGGTATCCTTAAAGTGAAATTTTTTATCATAATGAAAATAGAAATATAGCCTCCTACCGTTGTTAACGTTCAAAGGGACATACTGTGAACTAAAAAAAGCATTCACCAATTGTCTCGCTTGTGATTGCTGCAATCGATAAAATGATATGATTTATGAATTAATATTTTCAAAATAGAACATATAAACAATAGCGTACACCGTCGTTATTTTATATAATCCTAACTTTGTTGAATGATTTTTTGGATGACAAATTCATTAAAAGTTCAACATCCATAGAAAAAAAAAATTTTTTTTTAAAAAAATAATTTTAAATATTGCAATATACGAAAAAAAACAGATTTTAGACTTTTTCTACAAAACAAGAATGAACCAAAAATACTTTCTCGATTCTTCGATTATATTCGTGCCTCAGAGTCAATAAAAAGTCGTGCATCATTTTTTCAATGATCGAATGCAGCCCTTGCGTGTCACCAAATTATAACAAAATAAATAATTCCAAAAAACTTTGTCCGTATGCGTCATATGCTGTAAATCCCCTTCCTTCGCACGAATTTTAATTATGATAAAGGTACTACAGCCACTTTGGTATGACTATTTTACTTCATTCATTTATTCTTTGTTAATTAAATCATTGTGACAATTTTATTTCGACCGAGTTTACATAAATTTCTGAACATTAAAGTAAAATTATTGTTGCAAAATGCATTGACCAACGGAGTCATTCGTAGCCTCATTCAACCCACGCAATTTCTGAACGTTATTGCCCAACCATTTGGTTGGCAGTCATTCCGTAACTTAACTTATTTCACGCATACGCACTCCTGAACATTACTGTTACCTAGATTATTGGTTATTGTTGACTTTTGTGGATTTCAAAGTTCACCGAGAACCTTTACATCAATCATTCATCAAAGAAACAAAACCTTATACTGTATTTTGAATTCCTTGTTACATAAATCACTTAATGTATTGTTTTTTTTTTTTTTTTTTTTTTTTTTTTGTAAATACTAGATTAATAATCAACAAATATAAATAAATAAATAATTTATCAATCATTTACAGTATATCAACATCTCGTGAGCATGAGTTGTTACTGTCCATTGTCTCTAAAAATGGAAATTAATAAAGTCCAGAGCCTTGTAATTCCCATTGAGAGTTTGTTTTGGCAATGGGGGGAATTTATTGATTAACGTATCTGAAAAAAAAGGAAAAGGAAAAAAAAAAAATAATAATAATAAAAAAGAAGCAAAAAAAAAAAAAAAAAAAAAGACTTTAACGGGTTAAATAAAAGATTATAAAAAAGATTGCAAATTAGGTAGAGAAATTTCCACTCTCGACGGCTAACGGAGCCATCCTGGATGCTTCAACCGATTCATACTCCAAAAACAAAGCCTTAAGATAGGAAGTGTTTGCCTTGTACTTGGATTAACCTTTATGTCACAAAACCTCGTGTCGCCACCGCTACAAAGAAGGCATTAATTAGTTATACGTGTCTTCTCTCCGGAACTTCTTGATAAGTAACCGAGTGTCCATTCTACGTACAGTGGGTGACAATTAATTTGCGTTTTGTGCAACCGTAACCCTTGCATATACAATAGCGCAGAAGGAAATTGTTTGCATTACAGTATTTTCGATCTGTCCTTATAAAGCTGCGGGAAATTAAACAAGGAACACCTTATTCCCATCGCATGATACAAATCATAAACATTGTGAAATAAAGAATTGGCGAGTCTATGCATTCTCATAGTAATGCGCAAATTAAAGTTCGTCGATGCATGCATTGGCACGAGAACAGTCCTTTTTTTCCATTTTCTCGAAATCCTATATAATCCGCTCTTGAGATTTCAAAATCAAACCATACAATTGTTCTTTTTTTATTATCATTTTTCACTTCTCAACGTTCCTGACTTGTCTAATTTATTTAAAGAATAATAAAACAATCATGGCGTTAGAATTTGAAAAAAAAGCATTCAAATCGTCCATGGATGATAAAATCCCATCCTTCTTTCCATTGGACACATCAGACATCTCAATTACCGAAAATTCTTTAAATCAAGTAATCGCGTATTTCGAAAAATCCAAATACAATCGTGACCTATGCTCCGAGGGAGCGGAGATTGCGCGAAAAAGCAAACAAGTTTTCAACAAAATTGAAGAACTGACTGAAAGATACTTTAGCTACCAACAGCAGGATGAGGCGCATTCAGACCTCATGTCGCCTGAAAATTCCACGGGAATTAATAGGTCAAAAACCTTCGAGAATAAAAAGGAAAAGAATAATGCACGTAGAAACTTCCGCCCACACTTAAAGCCTCTCAACATCCAATATGCGTTAACAGTTTCCGATGTGAAATCTCCGCTAAAATCTCCGTTGTCCGCCGGTGCATTCCAAGGGTTCCTCGAGGACAATAAGGAACTTCTTAAGTTCACCGACATTCTGTGGAAGATCAGTATATTTTTTAATGATTATGAAGCCCAAAACGTCGAGAGTTTCGAAGTAAGATATTCTACAGAATTCCAACAATTTCATACCTTACAACGTTATTTCCATTCTAACAAATTAACTTTTTCGCCTCCTTTTGTTTTTTCTTTTTGCAAAAAAGTTACGGAATGAAATAAAAAAGTTAACCGAAGAATTAAATAAGGCCACCACCAATTTGCAGAACGCTATCGAAAAATGGAGGTTAAAACGTTCCGGATGGAACAGTAATATCAAAGCAAAGATTTTTGCCCTCGCTAAAATCAGGACCATTATGAAACATTCGTCATGCAACAATGAACTCGAAGAATTCGAAGTCAAGAATTTCAAGATATCCGAGGAAAAATTGAAGCCCGCACACTCGGGTGTCGTCTCTCCACAAAAACATGCATTTTCCGAACTTAATGCCACAGAAGAGAATCCCATATTCAGAGGAAGTAAAAATCATATTCGGCAATATTGGTATCTGGGATTTAGAAGAGTGGCTGAGAAGGACCTGGGAAAATTCGGCATGCAAGATAAGATGTTGATGAAATTAAAAAAGGAAATCGATTTCATGAAAAAGTTGAAAGAACAGGGCCCAAATATTCATATATTGGAATTGTATGTAATTTACATTTTCTTCTTTTTCTTGTTTTTTTAACGAGCACTACGCTTACTTTTCAATTTAAATCAATGAATGCAGTTTGGGGTATTGCCAGCGTTCGAATAAAAATTTCTCGGTAATCTGCGAATGGGGAGATTATAACTTACAAACTTATCTCGCCGAACACGTCGACTTGGTTTGGGACGAAAAACTAAACATCGCAAGCGGAATTGCCGATGCATTGAAGTATTGTCATGGGAAAAATGTACTGCATTACGACGTTAGAACGTGGGTATTATTTCTTTCCTGTTTGTTTGAGCATCGGTACCATTCGGTAATTTTGATCACATATTTTCATATATTCTTTTCTTAGCGAGAACGTGTTGTTGGATCAACATCTCCAGCCCAAATTATACAATTTCCGATTCGAGAATTCTTCTGTTATGCTGACCTCTCCGGACGCGGCTATTGACGATCCAAGATATAGTTCTCCGGAGAGGCTTAGGGGCGTAGTTTACAGCAAGGCTAGCGAGATTTATAGGTATACTATTTTTACATCAATACAAACGATTTTTATGTATAAACGAGTGAGTATCATTGAAAACCAATCCTTTGTTAAATCTAGCTTTGCAATGGTAATGTGGGAAATCCAACATAACCAGAAACCCTACGCTGACCTGAACCCCGATCAAATAAAAACGAAGATTCTTGCCGGAGAATATCCAGAACTCGAGCCTGTGACCGGTACTCCGGAAGAATTTCAAAATATAATGGAAAAGGCGTGGTCACTTTCACCCGACAAACGTCCAGGCATGCAATTATTACACGAACTCCTTGAGAAACTTGACTTTGCATTTTTATCTAGCCAGCGGGTAAAGTTGATTGGCATCGAAGAGAACAACGAAGACCGCACATCGAAAGATTCAACGCAGCTTGATACCATCTCGAATAATTCGATTTTAGAAAATAAAGGCTTTGGCAAAAATTATAATCCGTTGGTCGAGAAGTCACCAGAGATCGAAAACGGAATTCATTATCACGACGAAAGAAAATATAAGAAAGCATGGAAGGTATTCCGGGAGTATGAAGATTACTCGCATGATCCAGAAGCGATGTATTGGGTTGGCTATTATTATCTGAAGGGACTTTATGATGGAAAAAATGGGAAACCCGATCCAGAAAAAGGTATACCTTATCTTAGCTCCGCGGCGAGGCTGGATCATGCTGAATCACAATTCCTGTACGCCATCACGATATTGAATACTCCTCAAGTGGCCAAGGAACACAAAAAGGATCGATACAAGCATGCAGTTAATTATCTGAAAAGGGCGGCGCAACATAATCACCCCAGAGCATTGAAAACCTTGGGAGGGATTATTATGAATGGGAAGTACAATCAAGAGAGGGACGTGTCTTTGGGAAGGGCGATGATCAAGCAATCATCTGATATCTTAAAGATGATCCGAGAAAAAAGACAAAAAGAGCAGCAAATATGAAAAGGATATAAATTTGGGTATAGAATACCGAACATTGATAGATATTTATCCGCCTATTCATCAATCACATATTATATATAGTCTTGTAATCTCGAGCGTTTTACAAATTTACGTCGCTATAGAAGCGGTCTCCTCAAATACTGATAGATTTCACTTATCACGCGATACCGAACACTATGAAAACCTTTTTATTATTATTATTATTATTTGTGGTAGCTTCAAGGGTAATAAATCTCTTGAAAGAATGAGTTCTGAATGGGTGGTACTGTGCGGCGTGTCACAAAACAGTTACAAGAAAAATCAAATTTTCTTTTTTTTTTTTTTAAAAAAAAAAAAATACTGCACTAGAATTTATTATTTAAAATTTATTTGTATTTTCGTAGCAGTATATGTATTAATAATATTTAAAAAAAATAAATCAAAATTATCCAATTTTTTTAAAAAAAATTCACTATGATATTTTTCCTTCGATAAAATAAAAATCATGGATTTCACAATAAGTAAAAAATAATACGTCTTCCGCTTGGAAATCGATCTAAGCCTTTTAAGGTTCGATTTTCCCATAACCGTCAACAGTAAATAATTGCGCCAAATTTAGCATTCTGTCGCCATTTGGATTACTAACAAACCATCATTAAAACAAATCAAAGCATCGGATCGTGCATGCATGTATCAAAAACTAGGCTAATCCTAATATTACATCAATCGTGGCATGAAAATGGCACGTCATTGCGCAACCTGCCGCTAGTTCTGAGCATGATGGAATCGTTATGACTCCAAAATATTCCGTGGGCTGAGGTAAAACGAAGAGGTGTTATCGTCGTCTGGAGAATGCACTCGAGTGGTATTATGGTGCCAACCATCAAATTAATCATGACAGCGCATAATATTTTAATCGTCTTGGTACACTTGATCGCCAAACGTTTTGGTTTCATCCATTGATGTTCTCTTTTCGCCTTTGTACAACATTGATAGGTTCGGAAGTAATCTCGGCGATAAAGTTTGTTGAACAAAATGTACAGGAAATGAGTCCTTTAGTAAAATAACTAAATTAAACAAGGTCCCGAATATACTGTTGAATAACATATGGAATTGGTCACGCCTTAAAGAATCTTCTTAGGAGTCCATTTCGCGCATAACAGTAGATTCGTCGCGCTAGTATTTTTTTTTATACCCCTTGAAAGGCCTGATGAATGAGGAGTCACGTTGTTGGCATGCAGCGACGTATCCGGTTAGACACGCAAGGAAAACTTTTGTGCGGAATTACATGGATTGCTACGTGTTGACGAAATGATGGAAGGATAACGATAGGTGCTTATGATTAAGCAATTTACATACCGTCATCAGAAACTAAGACCTATGAAAGACACGAGGTCACTGGAAATCCATTCCGCTCGAGCTTTTCCAAAACTTTTCACATTCATCATCATGCACACTTTCGGGGTGATTCCTGATAACGAACTCGACTTACCGATGAAAAATATACGCGTGCAATATTGCGTGATATACTGTAGAATTTTCCAGGTTTTCATCCAAAATTTCAACAGTTGAGCACACGACTACTTTTTATTATTTTGATAAGTAAGTGCATATGCTGTACTGTATCTCCCTTTTCTTTCATCAGGTGAACTAATCACACCCCAAGTCTGAAAAATTGCATCATTTGATATGCGCACACCCCCTGATGATATCATCGAAGGTTGATCAGTCAAGCACGTGTTCTTCGCTCACCAATATAACGCAAGAGACAGCCACGTTGTTCCCTTCTTATTTCTACAATATTACTTGATTTAGGAATGACAGAAAATAAAGCTTTTATTGACAACATACCAGTAAGCAGTTCGTGTGTTGTATATGGCGATTAAAAACTTGATGTTTTATTGCAAAAATAATTTTACAAATTTCATCAAGTTAATTGTCGTTTTTAAATTTGAACTTTTACTTATATTTAATAATCGACGTTTAACATTCATAAGTTAACGTAATTTATCGCTCGTTTTTTTATTTTATTTTATTTCATTGTATTTTTTTTTTTTTTTTTTTTTTTTTTTTTTTTTTTTTTTTTTTTTTTTTTTTTTTTTTTTTTTTTTATTTTTTGTTTTTTTTTTTTTTTTTTTTTTTTTTTTTCTTTTTTTTTTTTTTTTTTTTTTTTTTTTTT
>CAJVPT010001607.1:0-20628 GCA_910592055.1 Acaulospora colombiana | reverse complement strand
ACTATGAATCTATTGGTGTTTGTCTATATGCTATTAGTAATTCGGGTCTCGCGTTGCCTCGGAGCTTCGGGATCGGCGGTCAGGTCATGTGATCTGAAATATCATATGTTCTAGCAAATCATCAGTGTTTCACGGCCAGAGATCTAAATCCTTGATTATCTTGAAATCCTATTTTACAACATCTTTCCGGCCTTTAATAAAAGATGTTTGTCTCATCAAAATACCCATAGTTTCCTAAGACGTTTTAGCAGTTGTCATCTGACTTTCAAGTATAAAGTCATGCTTTCATCGGGCAAATTAGGTAAACTTGTTACAGTAATAATATTATTATAAAATAATAAAACAAATTTATAAGTAAAACAAAAAAATATATTAAATAAGAAAAAAAAGATAAGATAAATAACTTAAGTATAATAGTAATTATAAAATATATATATAATACTAGAAAAGTTACTAGCAATACTAATCAATAAAATATATAAAAAAAAAATAACTTTCACAAATCCCTCAGATCCTTAGAAATTTTCTTTTTTAGAAAATTCATTCAAGGAAAGAGAAATATCTATAATTCAAGTTACATATTCTTGCAACACTAGTATATAACAATTATCTTACAAAAACAATATTTCGTGCATAGCTTTAAATCAGTAAATTGTTGAAAAAATATATTGTATATATAATAACAACTTTGACATTTTCTTTTTTTTTTAAAAAGAAGAAAAGAAATCAATATAAACTGATTTATAGTCAGAAAAGGGGAGCCAATATCAACTTTACAATGCTTGCAGCCAGGTCAATACAGGTTGATATCTTTTTTTGACACTATAAATAATTATAAAGAAAGTAGGTTTGCTTAATAAATCAAGCAAATCTCAAATTTCTCAAGACCCAGAAGAACATCAAAGCTCCTCAAAGTCTAAATAATCTAATATATATATCTATTCTACAAATATCAAAACATCTATCCAAAATAATGCAAATATATATACTGTACATATATAAACCTGTTTCAAAAATAAATTTGACAAAGATCTATTATAAAAGTACAATAAAAATAAATAAATTTGACAAGATTCTTAATTGCAATATTATAATAGGACATAATTAACATAAATAGAATAGCAGGGGTCCATAATACAATATTAAATACTGATGTAAACAAGTAAATAACACTAGATAAAGAAGAGATAAACAACACATATCTAATCAAAACACAAATCAAAATAGAAAATTACTAAAACATGAAGCAAACATATAAAATATTTTTCTGCTTCACATGACTTTAGTAACACTAAGTGATTTATCTCCTATCAGCCATTCTTCATATGCACAATAAATAAGATGAAGAGGATTCTATATATAATATATAAAAAAGAAAAGGATATTATTAATACTTTGATTTGACTTGCAAGAAAGCATAATGAATATAATGAGCTATAGGCTACACAATAAATAGCCAGACAGGAAAAAGTCACTATTTAAATGGGAGAATAAGCACTAGTCCCAAAAACCTGTATGATACTTGATAGTATTGTTGCAAGTATCTTAGAAGTAAACAAGATGATATTTCATAAAGAATTAATTTTAATACAATATATAACTTATCTCTGGCAGCTTGAGAAAGGAAAAGAAGAGGATCTGCTTCAACTATATATCAAAAATGAACTTCTTGAAATAATTAAAAAAGAAAAAGATATATCAAAAGATATAGAAATCCTTTCCATGGAGATCATTATTCAGATAGAAAATGATTTAACAGTAGACAATAAGATCACAATGTTTAATATTCAAAAATAAGAAGAGATAAAAGAGAAAATAGAATTCAAAATGCTGTGAGAAAAGATCAAAGGTTAAAATATAAGTAAATATAGTTCATACAGTACAAGAAATAGAGTTACAAATCCTACTTAAAATCTATATTACATAAGTAAAAAAGAAGCATATCAAGTAGGAACTATAATAGCAAACATTTCAGGAAACTCAGAAAAGAAAACTAGAGCCTATCTATATAATATCTTAAAATTATCTCAAAACAAATGAAACTTTCTTTATAAAAGTTTTATTAATAACAATAAATAGTTGATTAGTCACTTCAAAGAAAAAAAAGATCTTTTTAAATGTTTAAAAGAAGTGAACAGAAAGGAGGAAGCCTTTAGTCTGCAATAACTAGAATCAGGAAAAGAAGAATATATGGATCAATCAGCTATAGATAAGAAGGAGAAAAAAATAATCTAAATCCACAATTCAGAAGAAAACAAAGATATATGGTATATAAGTCTAGTGGATATAGATCATAAACTTTCCAGAAATTACATAAAAGAATATCTAAAAAGATATGGAGATGTTAAAAACATTGATATTTATAAGGTAAAAATTAAGACCAATATAAAGACCTGACTCAAGTGGTAAAAACACTTCAAAATAAATTCTGAATAAATATGGATAATGCCATTTGAAATAGAAATGATAAAAACAATCTTTACTAAAAAAGAACTGACTAATAAAGAAATAAATGAGATTTTGATTGAATAAAACAAACACTTAGCCAGGTTCTTAAACACAAATAGAATACTCTTAAGTTTGTTAACCAAGACACTTAATGGTATAGAAGCTAAAGCCTGTTATATATCAAGAAACTTTCATATATTGAAAAAGCAAAACTTTACAGTAGTATGCTTTGCAACAAAAGCAAGCAGTATATTTTTTTGCAAGGACTAAAACTATCCTGAAGTGCAAAAGCCACAATAGGAGAAATTATAAAGAGTCTTAAACTAGAATTGAAAGATTAAGAGGAAGGTTGAAGCATAAAACAATAGAAATAGATACCGAACCTATATCAGATTCACTATCAGATAGTGAATCAATAAGTTTTACTATAATTATTAAATATAAACAGTCAACTAATCAAAGAAAAAGATATAAATGTTAAAATGATAATACACAACAAAGACACTATAAAAAACCTTAGGCCATCTAACAATAGGAAACAATAAGGAATTAACTGGAAATTTTAGAAGTTCATTAGAGAACCAAAATAGGAGACAGTATAATAAATCAGAGCTTAAGGATAAGCAAAATCCACTAAAGCTTATATTGACAAATCTAGAAAAGCTAAATGGAAGAATTGCTAAGCTTGAAAGCAAATTAAGATTTAGTTGATAAAGAAGAAGAGGGTTAGAATAGGCAGATCACTTCTAAAATGTCATACTAGTTGATCAAGATAAATATGAAGAGAAAGAGTCCAGTTTTTTCTCAACAAAAACTTATAACAAGGGCAAAATATGAACCATGGATTTTGATGAAGCTATAGGACAAGATGGTGACCTAAACATAGATAAATTCTTACAGAATGAGTATATTACTTTTCTGAGAAGCCAAAATAAAGAGAAACAAATAAAGAATACAAAAGAGATAGAAGAAGATATTCAGAAAAGAGTGATAAGAATAGATATATACAATATCAGAGATGTAACAGACAAGATAAATCAACAAAGTCTTATCAAAAAGATACAGGAACAAGGAATAGATATGATAAAAATATATGAAATCAAGTTGATCCAAACCAATGCAAAATGGACTTTTGACAATCAAAAAATCTACAAGTATTTTTATAGCACCAATAGAGACATATCATTTGGAGCAGGAGTTAGCCTCCTAATCAAAAAAGATTTAAAAAAGAAAATAGTATTGATAGAAGAGAAGGAAAGTTATATAATAGTAGCTAACTTTCTTATGAAAAAGAAAAAGATTTGTATTATACAGATTTATATTCCTTCAGATAAACAATAATATAAAAAGATACAAGAGAAATTAATCAGTCTTATCAAAAGAAAGCAAAAACAAAGATTTTATATAATAGTGAAGGGTAATTTCAATACTATCTATAATCTATTAGAAAATAGAACAATATCCTTCAAGGTTAAGTTCAGATCTTCTTGACATTCTAAAATTCCATTGATTAACTTTCTGGATGAATGAGGCTTCATGAATACTTAGATAGTATAGAAAGGCAAAAACAAAACCCTAACATAATGGGATGGCACAAGCAGTAGTAGAATTGATTATATTTGGATATTACAAGGCTTAACAAAAGATTCATTGCAGCAATTTGATAATTAAGAAATACAAGAAGTTATAAGGAGTAATTATACTATGCTGATAATTATCTTCCAGATAAGAACTCTTTACAAGAAGTTCAACTATCAAACCAAAAACACAAAACAAAAGAAGAATTGACATAAAAGAATCTTTATCAAAATAGTGGCAAGTCTATCAAAAAAACTTGAACTATAGGTTCAAGACAAAACTAGAATCTCTTCTTCTAGAAAAACTTGAAGTAGATAAAGAAGAAAAACTTGCAGACAAGATTTGGAAAGTCTTTGAAGAACAGATGTGTAAAGCAGCTTTTAACAAGCTTAAAACTAAGAAGATTACATTATATAAAGAAAGAAATGATAAATACAGTTCTGAATTTATTAATACAGAAAAGTCTAATAACTAAGGAACTTTTCAAGAAAGCAGAAACCTCAAAAGAAATAGAAAAGCTATAAAACTTTTGCAAGGCAATAGTGAAATATAATGCCATCCACAACCTATATCATCAGATCAAAAACTATTATATGCAATATAGCTGCTCTGGGTACTATTAAAAAAGGATATCCAAGATGTAATAGAAGGCCTAAAGTTCATTAGTCAAAGACTTGAAGCTAAAAAAACAAGAAATACCATAAAAACTGCATTATAACAAAGATGTAATGATCTAAAAAACAATTAAAAAATGATAGTAAGCTTCTTAATCAATAAAGAAAGATATAAAATTATACTAGATAGGGTCGAATTCAAGCAAGGTGATATCAATTATATAACAACAGAAAACTATGAAATCAAAAAAGGGATAAGACAATATCACCTAAAAGCCTTCAAGAGAAGAGAAGCCAATTTTGACAACCTGATAAAAGATTGGAAAGAGAAGTATAATTCTAGAAACTATATTCAAAATAGCTGGTATAAGAATTTTCTCAAACTAATTTTACAAAAAGAACTATATGAAATACTCAAGATGTTTCCCAATAACAAGGTCCCAGGCAAATCTCAGATTAGATATGAAATACTAAAGAGGTTAATCCAGAATGAAAAAGAATATCCAAAAAAATATTTAACAACTTCTTGAAATAGAAAGTTACTCCTATATCTTGGAGGCAAAGTTATATATATTTATAACCAAGCCAAAGCCTTGGAAATATGAACTTTTAAATACAAGATCTATTATATTACTGAAGGCCACTAGAAAGTATTTCACCAAAGTTCTAACAAACAGAATGTAAAATATTTGTAAGATCTATAATATCCTTAGAGGCCTCAAATACACAGAATCATTAGGAGAAAGTATAGCAGAACCGATCCAAATTCTTAATAATATCTGTAAAGATACTAGAAAGAACAAAAAAGAGTTGTAGATATTGTTTCAAGATATAGCCAAAGTTTATGATACTATTAGTCTAAATATATTAGTAAAAACAATGGAAAAAATCAAGGTACCTAAAGGTTTTATTAAGATCATGATAAGCCTTTTCAAAAATATAGAACTCAAAGTTATATTTGAAGATAATCTTACTAATTTTATAAAAGCAGGGGATGGAATCAATCAAGGAGAAACTATCTCACCATAATGTGAAGAATCTTTTATGATCTTTTACTGTGTAAAATCCAAAATAACACAAATAGAGAACATAAAATGTCAGTTACCTGGAATCTGAATATCAACTGTTACAAGGTTAAAAAGTAAGAATCAAGATATGTCACAATAGCTTTTATAGATGATACAACATAAATAGCAAGATTCAAGAAAGATATGAAAAAGATTTTGAAAACAACAAAAATCTTCTATAGAGTCAATAATTACCAAATAGTAACAAATTAGTTCTAGTTATTATTAATAATTATAATTGTTATCCAGAATAAGTCCAGGTGAATATCAAAAAAGAAGTAGTCAAAGAGCTTGATAGAGCAGATCAAACAAGATTTCTAAGAATTTGGATAGGTAATCAAAAGATCTCGATTAAACTAAAAGAAAGAGTGCTCAAAGAAATTCATGTAATTGCCAGAGCTCTCAAAAATAAAAAGGTGACAAATAAGCAGGCACTCTTTTTTTTTTTTTTTAAATGCTGGCTCAACCTTGTTTTATTTGTATATTTGTAGTGATATTATATAGAGAAGCTATCCTAGAATATACTACCTGTTTTCTATCAAACAAAACTCAATAGAGATTTCCCTTTTCCAGGGTACTTATCTTGTGGCTTGTTGCCACTCCTTGTGTGAAGGCTAACCTGCCAAGGCTAGGCTAGTGCTAAAATAAATTTCAGAAATAAAGAAGTTGTCTATGATGTTCGTGAGCCATTGATTCATATAATCATTGACCAGATTTGTATATTGTTCTTTTATAAATCTTTCTCTTTGGGTGAATGTCAGGTCTTCTTTTTGGGTTTCATATTTTGCTTGTTTCTCTTTTTTTCTTGTAATGTCCATAGTGGTTTTTTATCTCTGAAATGTTTCGCATCTCTCTGTTCAGATTTTGTATAGAAAATTTGTTACACTGGAGCATATTTTACAAAGACAGATTTATCTATTCATTTGATTTAAAATAGCATTTTGGATGTTGTAGACTAGTTCCTTGAAGAAGGCTTCTTTGATGCTTACTATTAGATATTCTTTGTATTTTAAATTTGTTTTGCTTATAAATATACTTTAGAATTTCCTTCCCTTTTTTTGTGTTGTGTGACTTTTGACACAAGTGGTTATGGTATTGATTAGGAAGTCTTCTGTAGTGGATCTGAGTTAACTGCAGATGAAAGGGTGTGTACTAGTTTCTGGTTTGTTGCATCTTGGGCATTTGTTGTCCTTGAAAATAGATGGGATTCTAGCATAAAGTTTGCTTTTAGTTGGCAGTCTATTATTTCAGATACTGAGGCAAAATTTTCTGAACTTTTGGTTTTACCAGTCAGTGTGATGGTCACTTATTTTAGTCAGTTGTAACAGTGTAATAATTGTTTGCCAATATATTTCCTTTGCTATTCTTTCACTGTAGTTGCATCTTGTTCAGTTGAGGAGTTTTCATTATGCCAAGTGGTTTGTCTAAGTGAGCTTTTTTGTAATTAGTTTTATGGGAATTTCCATGGGGACATTGTTCTATTGTGCTGTTATCTCTTGAAAGCTATATTATGATCTCAGTACCTTAATCACTTTCTCACTGGGTTTCATTTCTTTCTATCTATCAATCTGTGCCAAACAATCTACTTATTCATTTTGTTCAATTTCTGAGTGATCTTTTATCTTATGTAGGGATAGTTTTATCTGGTTTTGTTTACACGAATCCACTATTTGGAGGAAAAAGTATAAATTTTTTTGTGGTTTGATAATTTTTTCTGGCTTTTCTTTTTGAGTCTTGAGAATATCATTAATTGCTGCTTGGCTATCAGTATATAGGGCTATTGAAGAGTGTTCAGGTAGAACATTTAATATCATGAGTATTGCTATAATTTCTGCCCTAGAGAATGATAGGTATGTCGTTATTTGTTCTTGAAAAGTGTGCTCCTCTTGATTTGGAGTGATGATAACCCAGTCCAAACCCATATAATATTTTTCATCAAAATTGTTCATTGAACCATCTGTATAAATTTCAAAAATAGTATAGTTTCTTAGTTTTTCTCTGATTGATACTAGTGATGCCAGGCTTTCAGTATAACCTTTAAGCAATTTTTTTAAATATTTGAGATATAGTTGTGCACTATTTGGTAGTTGAATTTCAATGGTTGCTTCTTGTTGAGCTGATGAAGCTTATGTGTATTCTGAAAGTGTAATTAGAGGGAGTTGGGGGAAACCCTGTTTCTCCAGATTGTTTTTCTTTCTACATAACTGCTTTGCCTTGTTGAGGACTTGCTTTTGTGAACTGGTATTGTGATGGATTGTTGTTTAGTGACTGTGAAACTGCATTTTCTAGTTTGATTCACTATGCTATTTATTGTACATTCTTCGCAAGCCTCTAGTGGTGAACTTTCTGGATTCTGTGTATAGTATCTGTATTTGATAGTATTTTTATCTATTTTTTGTTGTCTTTTTCCAATAGTTGAGTTGCCTTCCTTTATCATGAATATCCAATGAGGTCTGAAGAAGGAAAGATCAGTGAAAGGTGTGCCTTGTGTAATGATATTTTTTGTTGTATCAATATTTACTTGGTCTTTAGTTTCCAGTATTGTTTTAAGTTTGTTCTGTATAGTAGTGAACCATTTCGGAGTTAGGTTTGGTATGATTTTTTAGTAATTCAAATGATTTGACACCATTCTAGTACTTTAGATTTGTCTACATTTAGGAGTTGCTCTATAAATAAGAGGTTGTGCTTTTTTAGGTTTTTCCGATGTTCAGCAAAGAAGACTTTACTAATTATATCTTCTATTGGGATGTCTATTTATTTTATATGAATCAGGCTATTGATTTCTTGTGGCAGATATGCTGTAAAACTATGTCTTCTCAAGAGCCATATAATATTATGTGTAAGGTTGTTACCTAACTTCTTTAGAGGACTCTCTATCTTATTTAGGATAAATTGAATTGATCAAAATTCATTTTACAGTGTCTGTAATCTTATTCTTGCTATTTTTTCTGCTCTATTGGGTCTATTAATTCTGTTGGTCCAGTTTATGGTATAAAGTAGATATTATCTATTCTACAGGTATATTATATTGTATTCATATTTATTATAGAGAATATTATTTGGAATTGTTCTAGTTAGGCCTAGTTTATGTTTAAAGGTTGATGTGATGTTGCTCATGAGGAGGTTGCATGATTTTTCAGATAGAATCATGTTATTGCATAGATACTCAGCACTAGGAATTAGAATGTAATTTATGATATATTGTATTTGCTTATCTATAAGGTTTTTCATTCCTATTAGTGCTTTGGTCTTCCTGAATTTTTGTTGAATCAGGGTTCTTTGGTAGTCTTTCTTTCCTGAGCTGTCATATCTAAAAATGGGTTCCTAAAGAGGAAGGCAGGAACAAAAGTCAAATGTCCCTCACTAGGAAACAATAAAATTTTTAAATTAATAACTATAAAAAAACTATCCACAATTGTTCTTTATTATTCAAATCATTAATTTATAGTATTTTCTGACTTTTGTCCCTATTGAAGTGAAGAGCTGTAAATTTTGTCTCTCAAAAAGAGACATAAGTGATCTGCAAAATTTTATATGCTAAATACTTTAAGGACCCATTATTAGTCATGCCACACAGACCTACGGGTCTATAGTTTAGTGGTTAGCACTCTATAGGTCACATCACAAGAACCGAAATCAAATCTTCCAGGAGACAACCTCTGATAAGCAGATAGTGATCAGCATCCATTGGTGTAATTGTATAATAACTGATGTTTTTAAGTATAGCTTGTCTCACGAAGTGGAGTGTTTCAAGCCAGTTATATACTGGATTGTGATGAGGCTAAATGTCTGAAATCAAGTAAGATTATCCCTTAACACAGCCACATTATCAAAAACAAGGTAATAAGAAGAGTAGATATTAAACCAGTAGTATACCGTTGAAGAAAGAAATGGTAAATCAATCAAAAAACCCTGGTTTCTCTGCCTTACAGGATTGAGGCATCTATTCAAGAATTCAAGTATATGGCTGTACTGTCATTCACAGACTTTACTATCGAAAGGCCTTGATGGAAGAAGAAATCCGCGGACCACTCCGAAGGACTTAAAAATAACTGAGAAGTCTAGGATAAAGAAAATTCGATGGCCTAATAACCAGACTACTCTTACTATAAATAAAATTGTTCTTGAAAAAATTAAGAAGAAATTACATATCTTTCTGAATAGGTAGTAGTTATATATAGAAGTAGAATAACTATAGTTACTCATATAGATAGGTTTACTTCATACATGTATAATTACTTTTTGACTATATGTAAAAATGTGGATGTATTTGTACAACCTTATTACCTGTACAAGCATATAAGTTAATAAAGGATATGGGACGTATACATCCTCAAACAAACTGGTATGAATGAAGGCATCAATTGGATCAAAGATCAAATAATGAAAAAGAAATCATGCAGTTGCAGATGCAGATGGACAGATGGAAGGAAGTCAGAGTGACAACAGATGCGAGTTGTTTCAGGAAATTTCACACTATTGCCTTTCAAGTGGAAAACACTGAATTGGGTGAGAGAACTGAGACCATATCTTTCAAGATCCTCTATAGAATGACATCAAACGAGGCAGAGCTAAATGCTGTAGTGGTAGCCCTAATCTCCCTCCCACCCAGAGTGAAAATAACATTGAACACTGATAGCCAAATGATAGCCACGACACTGGAAATGACAAAAAACAAGAGTAAAATCTCGAAATTAGTAATGAATACCAAAGACCTCATTAACAAGAAAAACATGAGGATTCATGTCAAAAAGATTAAAAAAAATGATACTCTGACTCTCTCCAAGGTAGATGCATAGGCCAGAAAGGCCAGATTTAAATAGTAAAGCATGAGTTTGAACATTATTCCACTCAATAAGAACACCTTAAAACTGGAATATAAGGGATGTGTGACCAACTTTAATGGCAGAGAAGCAGTATGAAATTATTTCAGAAATGAATACATGTTTGAATGGTGTACCTTGGAGAGAAACCATGACCCCAGGCAATTCAACAATAGAGTTGACTGGGAAAGACTATTGACTTCTTGAGAATGAGGAAAATAATAGCTGGGCAGACAGACGTAGAAGACCACCAGCGCAGGTTCTTCAAACTGAAATTATGGGTACAGGAACTGTTAACTATAACCAAGCTCCATGCCTGAAGAGGGGATCTATACCATTCCAACAGATATATCAAATGCAATGTATCAAAAGAAGATCAAGCACATGTATATACATGTGAAACTAATGAACTTGACTTTGGCATGCAGATACTAGGCAATAATAATATACTTGCAAAGCAGGAAGAAATGAAGCAAGACCTGGGTCTAAAAATGAATCACAAGAGTCAACTCAAAGGAAACTAGATGCTGAATTACACTAATAGCCAGGAGTTTAGTCCCCAAGAACATCACAGAACTAGTTTATACCTGGGCAAAAATCTACAAGAAGAAAACCAAGCCCACTCTACTAAGATGCATCAAAGAGATTCAAGGTCTTGCCAGGAAGATGTGGATAAGGCAATATGAGCGAGTAATTGAATGGAAAAACTCACAAAAGATTACAAGAAAAGAAAAAAGAGATTGGGGTGATGGTCCTAGAGTCCTTCAAACATCCATTTGAAAAAGCCAGCCAACACTATTGGGTTGAACTGGAAGAAAACCAAAACCATCAAATTCCTTCTTATATAAAAATACAAGGAAAATGGTGCTAACTCAACCTAGGCAAGTTAGTTTTCCAAAAGAAAGACAATAGGTCATGGAGGTCCTCAGAGATCTGAATCAGAAGGTATCTTGTCTAGTAATCTAACATACATGCTAGTATTGTTTTGTTTTTTAGTTAGCTTTGAAATAAATAGGACAATGTAATATCAGAGTAAAAGCTAAATAAAGACCAACCGGAGGCTGAGCAGCTTTAAAATTAGTCATGTCACACTCCTAGCATTCTGACTGAGGTTCCTTTGGGACAGCCCTAAATAGTTTGATTGTCTATTACTATTCCTTGCCTGAAGTTATCACTTTACTATTAATAATGATTAATTGCAATTTCTGTGGATTGATTTGATATTGTTGATGTAATAAAATTCCTCTGCTATTTGATAATTTTTCTCATACCTTCCACATTGTCTGTTATCCAATTGGTATTATTCATATAGCGCTGACTGCAATATTGATCTTTTTTGTTGACCAGCCTTTTTGAAAGTTTCTGTATATTTTTGTTGGGATTGTGTAGCCTGTGAAATCTTTGTCTATTTTGGTTATAAGGGAGTCATAGAAGATACACCAGAGAAAGAGGGATATTGTGTTTCCTTGATCAATACTATCCTCAACTCCATATTCTGCTGTAGGTCTATAATGTATCAAAACAATGTTTTGTCATTGGTTGAATATGTTATAGAGAATGTTGATAATTTGAAAAGGAACCCTGATGTATTTGAGTGCTAGGGTTAGTATTTCAAGGTTGAATGAATTATATACCTTGGATATGACTTGGCTTAGGATCCATGCTTATTTGTTTGTATCTTTTATGTGTTCGATAATATTGTTTATAATGTGGATTGGTTTCTGTGTACTGCAGTTAGGGAGTGCTGCCTAGTTTAATTCTGGGAGGATTTTGTGATCACCTATATAGTGTGCTAATCTGTCTGTAATGATTTTTATGAAAATCTTTCTTTCTACATCTAAAAGGGTAATTGGTCTTGTGATGTCTAGATTGTTTTGCCAATCTTTTGGTTTCAGTATTGGATAGATGGTTCCTTTACTCTTTCTTTTAAAATGTCTCTTTCTTTGATAATCCTGTTAAAGAGTAACCAGATTTCTTCTATTGCCTTTGCCCCTAGTTTTTTATAGACCATATATAGAATCTAATTTCTTTTAGGAGCTGATTTTATGCTTCTGCTTTGGATTGTCTTTTTTATTTCCTCTATAGATATTTCAGAAAAGATTGAGTTGTATTACTTGGGATTAATATTCTTTTTTGATTTGTATTCTGCAGCTTAGAAGGAAAGGTTGGAGATAGGCTTAATGTTTCTGGCTGGGGTCCAGTCCTGAAAGTGTTACCTAACCCTGTTTTGGGATTAGTTATAATTGAAACTTCCTCGTTTTCTATGATGATCTTGTCCAGGATAATGGTTCTCCTAGGTTTTTTCATAATGTTGTTAATCATCACTTTTTTATTTGTTGCTAGGTATGTTTGTCTGTTCAAGGTTCTTTGTTTAATCATGAGAGCTTGCTTTCTATATATGATTGTTTGGCCAATGACTTTGTATCCTCGGATGATTTTTTGGATATAGTCTAGCCAGTGTTGTAAAAAATTGAGTGGATGCATCACCTTTAGCTTAGTCAAATATTATTGCTTATCTGAAAACTTTTCTTGAAGGTGTTTTGGTAGTGTGGAAGGAGACTTGTTTGCTTTATGGGTGGCTTTCAATCTGTTATTGAAGAGCTGTATCTGTAGCAGTGGGTTTTTAGTTGTGTTTTCCTCTCTTAGTATTCTTTTTTTCCTATGTTGTTTTCTTTTTAGAATGTGAAGTTTGGCTGCTTTGAAGATATGGCTGCATATAATGTTCCATTGTTTATTTATTGATCTGGGTTTTGTGCTTTGGCTGCTTAGAGTTTTGTTGACTTCTAGGGTGAATTTTTTCTATTGTTCATTGTTTACTAGCTGCCAGTTGTATCTATGATTTGCTGGTGATATGGGTCTCCTTGTATGAGTTCAGTTGTCATGTTTCTATTTCAGTGATGGTGGCTTTGTAGTCACTAGAAATCAGTAGAACTAAATCTTTTCTAATGTAGGCTTTTCTGCTTTGCCATGATAGAAGTATGTTTATCCAGATTTGATCTATCCTACTACTGCTATTGTTCTGGCTTTAGATATATTCTCTTCTGCTTGGGTTATGAAGCCTGTATGTATTCTCTAGACTGTAGTCTATTAGTATTTCTATTTGAAGACCTGTTGATTTGTTGGATATACTTTGTTTGTGGCCATTGTTTTTGTCCAGATCTGGATTGGGAACTCCATTTAGATTTCTTAACATCAGGAGATACCAATTTTTTTGAAGTGCTTCTCACATCCATTGCTTTAGTTTATTGAGAGTATCCTGCCATCCCTGGTCTCTCTTATCTGCATGGAAGTATGTGCCTATAATTTTAAGTTTCTGTTTTTTTGGAAATGTGAGATTTACATGTATTAGTCTTTCCTTTCAGGTGTTGTTTTTATAAATATGGTCTGTCATATCTTTTTTAATCATTAAATTTAGGTCTTGTCTAATTATTTGTTTGTTATTATGTGACCAAATTATATGGTAGGATGGATGTTTCCAGTATTTTGATTGTTGATGGGTACCATTAGTCTCAGTTGTTATAATGATATTCCAATTCTTTGTTACACACCAGTTGAATCAGGTTTCTCTTTTGTGTTTATTTGTTAGACCTTGAATATTGACGGTTATGATTTGCCATATCTGGTATTGAGTATCTTTTTCAATATATGTAATTGTATTATTATTGTTAAAGTTGTCTTCTGTCATGTAATTATTTAGATAGGATGTGGAGTTTAGTGAGTTTTGTTTTTGCATATCCTTGGGTATCTTTTTACATTATACTATATATTGTCATAATTGTATACTGTGTTTTTTAATATAGGTAATACTGATGTATTGTCATTGATTATTTTTTGAGGTGAGAAGGCTGCACTAGGAATCAGTTCTGAAATTGTATTGAATGCCTTATGCATATTTTAATCCATCCTGCTTATGGATTCATGGATCTGTTGTTGTTAAGCTTGAATATTGTAATGTTTTTTTGTGCTTGGTTAAGGGATGGAGGTTCTATTATGATTTGATGAATCTTCTTCTCCATTTTCTATTTCCATGGTATCTGTGAAGTTGTCTTCTGGAACTTCTAAGTTGTATATCCTTTCATCCAGGTCACTAATATTTTCTTTTATCTCTTCAATCTTATTCTTGATTTCTTTGAGAATGGTCATGATGTCAGCAAGTGTTGGGTTGTTCTCTTGGGTCTTTTTTGATTGACATTGACTATATTTGGCAGCTGCTACATAAGATCCAGGCTTGATTGGGTGATATTGTGAAGTTTTTGTTTGATTTCTAATTAAAGTGATATATACAGGTCTAAACTTGTTATATAGTTTTTCAAATTTGTTCGCTTGTTCCTTATTGTATTCCTTCCATTGTATTTTTCTTTCTTTGATTGGACAGCCATTCAGTAGATGCTCTGGACTGTTACAAATTATGCACAATTTGGCTTCAATAGATTGCCAGGTATAGTTGAAATCTCTCAGTTGAAATTCTTGTGAAATGATTATTTCTAGTTCTTCCTGGTTACTAAAGCTAATGACTGCAAATCTTTTTTTTTGGTATAACATTCTTCTTGGTATATAACAGGTCTTGGCCTTAATTTGTTCATATATTCCCTTAAGTCAAAGGTGATAGTATTGGGTAGAAGATTAATGAGTTTTGCTACAGTTTGTCCATGTGCTTTTATTTGATTTATGTTCCATTGTGTATCAAAAACTTTTACTGAGTCAGCTTTGAGAGACATGCTCCATTTTTCGATTAGGGTATCTTTGTCCTCTTTTTTTATATATGTGATCATTGCTATTTGTCACATTTGTTGAGTTGACATGTTGATATTACTAATCGCTCCATATTTGATGAAGGATTGTTGTACTTTTATAAGTTTGGTGTCTAGGGGAATGTCCCATACTCTGATACTATTTTTCTATTTTAAGATTGGGTTTGTATACTTCATGAGAGCCATATATTTGTTGTTTGCATCAAGTAATAGATTGTTGCAAATCTCGATTGTTTCTTGTTTATTACTTAAAATGGCAATGATGTGCTCTGTCTCTTTTTTCTTTTCACTCTGAATTGTTATGAGTCCTTCTAATGAATTCAAAGCCTTGATGAGGAAGGTTATTTTCTGAGCTGTGGTTTTGTCTGGCAAGTCTATGACAGAGATGCCAATCTTGACTCTCTCTCTACCATAATGAATGGTTTTATCAAAGGGAGAGAGGGGTCTTGGTTTGGTGGTTCGAATATCTTCCTTCTGTTTCCCCTTGGTACTGACATGTTGCCAGCTTGAGGTTGTTACTTATTGGTCTTGTTCTATCTCTATTTCCATATCTTGGTCATCTATACCTGCTTCTCTGTGTATCTCTCTGATTGATTCAGGGAAGATCACTTTTTGTGTTTTCATATTTGGTATTGCTGTAGTGTTTCCGAACTAGTTTGCCATATGGTTTTTGACAGCCATAATGTTATTTTTAACTTCTTCATTTCAATTAATGCTCTGGTTGATTTCAAGGGAGGGTTTGGATATTGTGGCCTGTGCTATTGGGTCTTGGGATATATGTTGACTATTAAAGTCATCAAACTGAGTTTCTCTTTGGCTTTCTCTTTGTTTATGATATTTTTTTTTGCTGCTTGTGTTGTTATTTTTTTGCATAACTTGTTTGTATTACCTCTTGCGAGGATATTCTCATTGTAGTTAGGCCTCCACTAGGCCATTTTGCTTCGAAGTTCCCTTTAAGATGGCATCTCTCCATTTACTTTTTCTTTACCTTTAAAAATTACCATAAAATGAAAAAATTTTTTAAAAAAATTGGATCTGCGGGAAAAAGTTTTTTCTGGGAATTAATAAGCAGGCACTCTATATTCTAAATAGAATATTAATATCAATGATAAAATTTAGAATATAGCATAGTATATTGTTTTGGAAAATATGTAACACATTAATAACAGCATACAGAAAACTCTTCAAACACAAAAGTTTATTATGTAGATCTACTCCTAACAGCATAATACACTATCCAAAGATCTATAATTTGAAGAGTATTTGAATACTACAAAAAGAAAGTCAGATAATAGGGTTGTATAACAAATTGAATAATCTTGGACCAGCAGGAACCACAACAATCATAAGGTTCAAACAAGCACAAATCAAATATTGGAAATCATTCAATCTATTAACTTACAATTTACTAGATCATATTATAGATAAAAATAAATTTTTGCTTCAAGTAATTATGTTAGCTAGAGATATAGGAATTACATTTTAAAGTTGAAAATAGTATGATATCTTTGAATAGGAAAAAAAAATAGTCTAATTAGAGAATATCTCACACCTGAGTAGTATAATAAAGTCATACCATTACTAAGAAATAACAGGTTGATGTATATATATCAACTCATTGGCTATGAAGCAAGTGAAGTAAGAAATTGATACATGTTTCAACTTATTCAAAAAATAAGCAAAAGTTCTATCTCAGAATACTTCTTAAATATAAGTAAAATATTATCAAAGATCTTCTAAATTAGCTTATAAAATTATAAAAAATAGATTGGATAAAATGGGAGTCAATATTTTCTATAGTTTGCTATAACCATAACAAGACAAAAAATATAAATAATTAAAAAGAATACCAATTATCAACTAATATGGAGAAAGCTACTATAAAAAGAATTTAAGAAAAAAACAAAGATTGAATACTACAGGTATCAAAATAGTAAAAATAGACAAGAAACAAAGCTAATTAAATGCACAGATTGTCCAGAAGATTTTATTTAGGAATAGTGTTGCATCATTAAGTGAGATATAAAAGAGATATATATAATATCATATATTAATATAAAAAAAAATACTAGGAGAGTTCAGATGCTAACAATCTCATGTTCCACAATACCTCTGAAAAGAGCAATTAGAAAAACAATAGATAGCAATCAAGTATTTGTACAGGATCTGCAAGGGTTATCCCAGCAGTTCACTTTCTAAGTTACAAAATAGATTATATAAATATAGAAAGTTGGGAAGAAATGATCATTAAAGAGAATGTTAAAGAAGAAGTATATCAAAATCATCTAATAGAGATACTTCAGTATAATCAAGGATTTAAATAAAATTTAATATTCTATTCAAATAGATCACTAATTAATCATTGCAGTGACAATATAAAGATAGGTGCAGCATGGATTCAAATAAATGATACAGAAAAAAAAATAGATTTCAAATAGAAGTAAACAGTTGGTTCTTATTCACATGTATAGAACTAACAACAATAGTCACGATACTTTTGATAGTCCCAATAGATAGCTCAATTGAAATCTCTACAGATAGTTAAGCCTGTATCTCAAAGTGGAAAATAGTTGAGAAAGATGCTTCAAAAAGAATATATAAAAGATGGCTAAAGGATAAAAACTAATCATTATGAGTACAAATAGCAGAGCTAATCAAGAAAAAAGATCTAGATTTGAAGCTTATTAAGATTAAGACACACTCTCGAGACTCTATAATGATGAAGCAGATGCCTTAACCAAAGATGCTCTTAAACATTCAGTGATAGAATGAAAAAATTTCATCTCACATAAGATCTCTACAGAAATTAAGTGGCAGAACAAAACTTTAAATGATCCTATAAGACAATTTATCAAGAATATGAATAACAAGACTACAGTATATTGGTAATATTACAAAATAGAACTGAAAAGAAATAAAACCATTAAATTCAAGAATAACAAGGTTATATATGAGATCTAGTATAGAAAAAAATAAATAGTCAGATGTGTGATACATCTTTCAAAGATTCTCAAAGTAAAAGCTTCCTTATCAAGCTAATAAATAATAAGCTATCAATACTGAGTAAACTGACAATAAGAAGGTTAGACCTATACAAGCAAGTAAAATGTATTACATGTGATTTTCAAGAGGAAGAAACAATTAATCACTTGTTAAAATATCCAGTATATAAGAAATAAATAAAGAAGATATAGAATAAAGGTCTTGAAGGAGTTTTAATGAATTTCAGAAAATTATTACAAAAAGAAAAAAGGAAGTAGAAGAAAAGAATACTAGATTAATAATAGATAGCAGTAAAGAAATAAATAAAATAGACAAGTGGACATCCAAGCTGATAGAACAATTCTTAGCAATAGTTAGGATATATTAAGTTTCTTTGCAAAATTAATAAGAAGCAAACTCATTTTTGAAATGCAAACCTTAAATATTATGGTAAAAGAATTGAAAAAGAAGCAAGAAAATGAAACAAGAAACTGCGAAGTATGACTTGTAACTAGTTTCAAAAGAAGATCTGGAATGCAAGATGTGAAAGGATGATAAAATGAAAAAGATTGCAAGAAATCCAAAAGAATGTCAAGATAAAAAGATCTCCTAATCTTTTAGATAATAAAACTATATAACTGAAAAAAAAAGTTTTGATATTAGAAGAAGAAAAATTAGAAGATAAAGATCTAAAAAATATCTTATTAGGAGGGGTTAGATTTGAGATAAGATGGTTGGATTTTAAGGAATATTAGAACTTGAAAGAGTGATTTGCAATAGTAACCTGTAGGCAATGATATTAAAAGTTGGAAGTGTTTTCACTTAAACTCCTAATAGAGTGATAAATCCCTCTTAAAATTGTATTTAGAGTAAATATAGGTTCCTAAAGTCTAATATTATATCTTATAACTAAAAGTTTTATAACTGAAAAGGATTTATATCCACTTCAGACTTTAGGTTAAAAGACATAATTATATAATGGAAAAGGATTTATGTCCTCTTCAGACTTTAGATTAGAGAATATAATTATATAACTGAAAGTCAAATTTTTATAATCAAAAATCAATTTATAACTGATTAGCAATTTTTTATAACTGAAAGTTAATTTTTTATAATCAAAAATCAATTTTATAACTGAAAATCAATTTTATAACTGAAAGTCAATTTGATATATGAAACTAAGAATATAAGTAATTTGATAATCAAAAATAAGGACATAATATACAAATTTTAATCAAAAGATTTACTTCAAAAAATTCCTGATTAATTATTATACATTTATTTATTGTAATATAAGATTTTATTCGTTTTTGTTCTCTTTTTTTTTAAAAAAAATTTTTTTAAAGATATCTTCTTCTTTAGGCAAATTTGATAGATCAAATAGTTTAGTTTGAACTATATTTAAAAAGGTAAACAAAAAAGTAATAAATATTATTAAGCTATTTATAATTATTGTAAAAAATTTTTAAAGAATAGAAAACCACAAAAACTTTTCAGCATTTAATAAATAGATGTTCTTCTTGTCCAAAACTTGTTATAACATATTTTTTTAAAATAATTGCTGAAAAATAAGCCAACTTCACCTCTTCAAATGAAGATACAGATAATAATAAAAGAAAAAAACAGCAAAAATTAGATGATTTTTATAAATCTGAATTTTTGCAACTTAGCTATTAAGAAAAAATCAACAAATTTTGCTTAAGATATTTATTATGTGTAATATTTTTTGATCAACAATTGAAAATCTATATTTTATTGAATTATTTAAAACTTTTCAACCTGGATATAAACCACTATCAAGAAAACAATTATCAGCAATTTTATTAGAAAATGAAATAGTATAAATTAATAAAAATATTGAAAAAATTATTGAACAAAGTGAAAATATAATATTAGTTAAGTAATAATATATTAATTATTTTTTAATTTTATTATTTATTGATTTATAATTTTAATTTATTAAGTACTTAATGAATGGATAAGTTCAAATAATCATTCAATTTGAAGTTTTATTATTCATATATTAGATTATTATGAATACTTATATAAACTTGAAGATTTATCTAATTAATATTATACAGATGAATAAATTGCAGAAATTATTAATAATTTTATAGAAAAAATTGAAATCAAAAAAATTATAGCAATAGTATTAGATAATGGTTCAAATATTGTTCTTGCATAAAAAATTATTAATAAAAAACACAAACCTATTTTTAGTATTTTTCATATAGTATATTTTTTAAATCTTTTATCAAGTAATATTATATTATATTCTTTTGCAGAATATTTATTAAGTCAAGTAAATATTTTATTTAAATATTTTACAACTTTGCATATTGGAGGTTCATTATTAAGAGAAGCA
>CAJVPT010001606.1:0-20629 GCA_910592055.1 Acaulospora colombiana | reverse complement strand
TTTTTTAAAAGAGAAGTATTTACACTAGGTGATCATGTATTTTTTTTATCCTGGTTGGATTAGACATAGATTGAGTTATAAAAATAGATACTGTAGCTCTTTATTCTATTTCTCTCTAGTGATCTATAAATCCTTAGACAGTATGGGAAAGTATTCATCCTGATCATTGCTAAATATGATCTTTTCTTAATAAAGTATTGGAGAAGGCATGGGATGAGCCAGTTTTAATAATAATAATAATAAATTTTCCCATTTTTCTACTTATATAGGAATCAAGGTAAAGTTTTTTCCTTTTTTCTTATTGATCTTCTCTATACATTGTAAATCATCTTCAACTTTCTCAAAGGTAAAATTTGTCTAGGTATTACTATGGAGAAAGTCTTTTTTGAATAGTAGCATATCTTTGAGTAGACTTAGGATATTTTGAAAATAGGCTATTCGTTCTTTTTCTATATCTCTTGATATTCTAGAGATAAGAATTTCAACCTTGAATTCACCTCTTTTAGTAATATGAAATAGATTTAGGCTGGATGGCTTGGGTTTATTCCATATATTGTAGGATATTTGTTCTGCTATATTTTTTCCTTTAACTCTTTTCTGGATATGTTCTATTTCAAGTTCTTCTTCAAGCTTTTCTTTAGTTCTTTGTCATCTATTTTGATTTCAGTGTTTTTTGAAATTTTAATCTCAATTGTTGATAAACTTCCATGTTTTTATTTGGGAAGATATTCTTATCTGATGTTAAATTTCCTATTATAGAGTTTATGAACTTGTCCTTGGTTTAGAAAGTTTGAGAAATATAAGGTATAAACCATTTGTAATAGTATCTTGTTCCAAGATATGTCTAACTTTTTCTTCCAGAAACGATGCCATAAGGTCTTCTTCTTTTCCTTAACCTTGTTTCCATAGATATAGGATATGCTGTTTAAGGATCTCAGCTTTAATAAATATAGTTTGATCTATATTTAGGATTTTTGCAAGAATACTATCAAGTATCAAGTATTCTATTGATCCTGGTATTTGATTAGACTTATCTTGTGTAGTAAGAATATTGAAGATAATTTGAATAGTCCATATTTCTTTTTTCTGGTCATACTTTTCAACTATTTTGACTATTGTATTGAGAATATAGAGCTCTTTCTTTTTTGTAATTTGTATAATTTTTCATTCCTTTGTCATGTTGGTCACATATAAAGGGGAATAAATTGCTGATTTGTTATTTTGTTTTATCTTTTTTGTATGTTTATATTTAGCAAGGTTTGTGAGATTGCTTGTTTGTTATCTTGTTTAGAATGTTGTTTACTTGGATGAATTGTTGATTCTTCTTGTTTTGATCTGCTTGTTTACTAGAATTGTTGTTGATCTTCTTTGTTATGAATAATGGACTGTTTGTTCATAGATTCTTGATAAACCTTGCTGTATTGTTTTAATACTAACTTATTTGACATATATATGTTTGCATAACTTGTTTTGTTATTTAAACAAGTGTATATGAAATCAGGATACTTTACTGTTTAGTCTTCGGAAGCCTTTTATATTCTTCTAAGTTTTATGAACTTTGAGATTTTTCTGATTTATCAGTAAGAACTATTGTTGATTAAGTTTCTTCTAATACCTAGAAAGGTATAAACTGATATTGGCCTGATTAGAAGCTTGGAAAGTTAATATTGAGCTTTCTTAAGCTTACTGTGAATTAGTTTGTAGATGTGTTTTCCTTCCTTTATAAAATAAAGTAAAGTAAAGTAGAGCTAAAATAATATTATATTATCTATACTTTTCTTGATTAATAGAGTAACTTTGAAGAAGTGACTAAATGTTATAGTTTGTTGATAAGTCTTGAATCTTTGAGGGGTAAAGTAAAGTGTATTGAGCTGGCTTCTCTTTTTTAAGAAAATTATCAAAAAAGAAAATTTATAAGAAAAAAGAGGATCAGCTTTAGATTTTTTTAATATATTATATTTTTAATTTTAAATATTTATATAAATTTATTATAAAAAATATAATTAAAAAAATTATAATAAAATAAGATTAGTTTTTTTATTAAATTTTTTAATAAAATAAATAAAATTAAAAACTATTTATTTTTTAAATCTTATTTGAATTCTTTATTTAATTTATTGGATATTAGATCTATAAATTAATGATATAATAGTAGTACTTTCAAGTTTTTATTACAAGATTTATAGTTCAATATTGCTTAAGGATCAAAATTAAAAAATTATCTTTTAATTAAATTTGTCAGGTATTTTATAAAAGTTATATCCAATTATTTGAAACATGATTAAAATAGGTTAAGTTTATAAGGATAAGACTTTTAACCTTTTATTAATTAAAAGTTAAGATCTATAATCACAGTATATTATCAGAAAAATTATATAAAAAAGAGTTTTTTAATCTAATTTATTATAAATACTTTAAGATCTTTCTATTCTGATAAACTTAAAAACTCACTCATTAAACTTAAAATATTTCAATCTGATGCTTTTATTAAATAAAAATCAATTAATAAGAATTGATTTGATACTATATATAATAGAAGACAAAGTGGTCTCTTTCAAAATTTGAACAAATAATATCTAAAAATATTGAAAGATATATAAATCTTATTAAAAATATACCAAAAAGATTTAACTTAGTAAAAAAAATAAAACCAACTAGCTTAGTCATATTATGAATAGTTATATATATATATATATATATATATTTTTTTTTTTTTTTTTTTTAGCTGGTGAAGTCATGCCATATAGTTTTTATTTAATCATTCATATTCTCTTATATATACAAATTGAATTGTGAGAAAAATATATTTATGATAGGAAAAAAAACTAATGGCTCAGTATCTTATGAACCCTATAACTTACTTCAGTTCATTATTAGGTGAATGTTAATGTGTAATGACTCCACTAACACTGATATTTGTATAGAAGGGAAAGTTAATATTAAAATTGTTTTGTAATATGTTTCTCATATTGCAGTTTGTTAATTCTATGAATAGGTGTTTCTTATTATCTGTTGATCCTTCATTCTGGGATGTTCTTGTGTTTTTTGTTATGGTGTTGTTCTTGTTTCGTTCTCATTTCATTTTCTTAGATATGCCTTGTGTTTTTTTCCATTCTGACACCAGGTCACATCTTAGCTTCCAGATATTTCTTTTTTCCTGCCATAGTTGTACTATTGCTTTCTTTACTACCGCCTTGGCTGCTTTTTCATTTTCTATGATTTTCTCTGTTATCTGGATCATCTTGTGTATTACCGCTTCTCTGATGATGTCTATTGATTCTACTGTTTTGTGTTTTCCTTTTCTTTTGGCTGGTTTAAAGAGGTATTTCCATTGACTTTGAATAGGTTACAGCCATTTGTTTCCGTTGGCTCTTGCTGCGCACTCTTATGTTAGAAGTTTTATCAATTTCTCTATTATCCTTGTTCTGTTTGGTTTGCATGTGAAGGAGTGTAGGTCTATTTCCTCCTATCTGCCACAGATTATGCACAGTGATGATTTGTAAATCCATGGTTTGCATCTGTTCATATTTGCCATCATAGGATGTTCATTAGATCACATTTTCCATTTGAAGGTTCTGTCCCTGTGATCATCTTGATTTGTTTGCGGGGATGTAATTTTGAAGGGCATCAGGATCTGCATGGTTAGTTCCCAGTTTATTTCTTTGGCTTTCTATCCTGTTAGTCATGTTTGGTTTCGTTGTAGTGTTCTCCACTTACTGGCCCATTTAGTCTTTATAAGAGTCTTTCCAATTGTTGTAAAGGGGAGGTCCACAAATGACTGGTCCCATCTCAATATCGTGTTACAGCTTGTGGACTGGAGTTCTTGTATCTTTATGATGTCCTTGAAGTTGTCTGTGAGTGTAATATTTGCTAATTTGTCTACTTGTTCATTTCCTTTGTCTCCTGAGTAACCTTTATCTTTGTCCATTGAACTTTGATTTGTTATGCCGTAATGATTTCTTGAATTGTATCAGTTAACAGCCCATTCGGCCTTGCTACTTTTTCTCTCTTGGTCTGATTCCTGTATAAACTTTTCTTTATTGCATTAATTGCACATTGACTGTCTGTGAAAATGTTTATCCTTTTGTTGGAACTGATTTTTCTGATTGCTATGAGTATTGCTGTCAGTTCTGCCCTGGTAGACGATGGTATATCCTATGTTTCTGCCTGGAAGGTTGTTATTTCCTGTCCTGATTGTGTTTTAGCTACCCATCCAATTCCCATTCTGCTTCTAGTTGGCCGTCTTGTGAAGGAGCCATCTGTATAAAACTATATGTTATCCTCTTTTGCTAGTGTTCTTGTGATGTGTTGCAACTTTTGGGTAGTTCTGGTTGACACTTTTAACTTCCTTTCTATTAGGGTTTCGTTAATTGATAAGGGGTCCAGGTGGATTTTGGGTGTGTGTGTGTTTAGAGCCTTTTTGTTGGTTTCCCTTATCACATGCTCTATCCCTTGTGGGGATAATTATAATCTGTTAAGTGGAGTTTGTCTGATGTCTGTGGACTGTTGTCCTGAAAAAATTTCAGTTGTGCTCTTTTTGACCTTGATATTAACTAAATGTGCCAGGAGTTGCTCCATGATGCATTGTTATTGGTCCTTGTAGTTTTTCCTTAGTTCTTGGTTGTTAAAAGGGCATCCTTTGCACTTGAACATCGATGAAGTTTCTTCATTTCTGATCATGTGGTTCACAATAACCCTTTGGTTGTCTAGTTGTTTCTTTTTCTTTGTTAATATAGTTTCTCCTTTCTTTTTTGTTGCCAACCATTTGATTGTTGACTGGTGTTGGGCAGAAAGGACAGGGGTAATTGTGTGGAAGCTGTTTGTGAAAGGGTTGTTGTCTCTTTGGGTGGATGGTTCCTTCCTGTTGGCTTTTAACTCTGGTTCCATTTGTGTGATCAGTTCTTTCAAGTCTTTGTACCATTCCAGTGTTCTGCCTTGTCTCCCCAGTCTCATTCTTATTTGTTGCCATGATAATATTCTAGTTTTGCTATCATTCAAAAGTTGTTCTTTAAATATTATCTTCCTCCTTTTAAGTGAGGTTCTATGTTTGTTATACCATTCCTCTGTGACTAGTTCTTTAATTGCCTCACCCTCATTTCTAATAGGTTTTCCATACCAGGTGTGTTCTGTTGGTGCTATTGTGATTCCTTGTACTTTGAGCATATTCAGGATGTCATTTATAAGGTTGTTCCTTTTCTTTGTTCAGAAAGAGGGTTTATCTGTTAGGACTGAGATATTTGACCAGTAGTTGTTTTGGAGTTGTTGAAGTCTAATCTGCGTAGTGATGCCTGCCAAGTTGTAACTGTTTATCTATTTGTTAGGTTCTTCTCGTACATGAGGATTTGTCTGTCCCATAGATTGAAAACCTTGTAGCCAAAGTTAGTGTGAAAAATGCAGTTCAGTGTTGATGAGGATAGACCGGCCTTATGCTTGAAGGTTTTGTTTATTTTGCTGCTTATTTTGTCCCACTTTTTCTCAGAAAGGACTAGGTCATTGAGAAGGTATTCTATTGCAGGAAAGAGAGCCTGATTAATAATATACCATGTCTGCTTGTCTATGATTTTCTTCAAAGTCAATGTTTTGGTTGTAGTATCTATCTTTTCTTTGATCATGTTTTTCTATCAAGTCTTCTTTCTATCTTCTATTATTCATACACCCAAAATTCTTGTTACTTTGTCTTTCCTAAGTGGTTAGATTCGTGCTCCATTGAGTTGTATGCTTTCTTCTCTTTGATCTTGAGTTACATTTAGACAAATCAGGGATGATTTCTTCTTGTTCACCTGAATATTGTTTATCTTTAGGAATTTTGAGGCTTTGTCTAAAATTGATTGCATGCTTGATTTACTATTTGCGAACCATGTGGTGTCATCCATATATGCTATTACTATTATTTTTGTCTGTTTTGTTCTTTTGTTGGCTATCTCGTTTTGACAGGGTGATGTCATGTCTAAGAGAACTTCTGTTTTCATTGTGTATCCAGTGTATTTGTCTTGAATTTCTTGCAAGAGCGGATCGTAGTATACTCTCCAAAGGAACAGAGAGATGGTGTCTCCTTGGTCTATTCCATCGTGGACCTGATATTTTTCTGTGAGACCATATACTGTGATTATTCAGTTATTTCTGCTTTCTAATGTGTTATTGAGTATCTCAATTATCTTGTCTAGTATTCAGATTCTTTTGAGAACCTGGACTAGCATTTCCTTGTTTATTGAGTCATATGATTTGCTGCTATCTTGGTTGAAGATCCAAGCCTCCTTCTTATATTCTCTCGCTTCTTCCATGATGTTGTTGAGGATATGGATTGGTTCCTGAGTGCTTCCTCCTGGTAAACCTGCCCAATTGTTGGTGCACAAGATCTCGTATTTGGTGCAGATGGTTGTGAGTCTTGTGTTCAGGACACTCATAAAAACTTTCCTTGTTG
The DNA here is from genome assembly GCA_910592055.1 of Acaulospora colombiana. Taxonomy (NCBI): domain Eukaryota; kingdom Fungi; phylum Glomeromycota; class Glomeromycetes; order Diversisporales; family Acaulosporaceae; genus Acaulospora; species Acaulospora colombiana. The sequence goes on along the minus strand of CAJVPT010001606.1, from coordinate 14,208 downwards.
TTTCGAGTAGCGTGATGGGTTGGGTGATGTTGATGTCCCCCATCCAATCCTTGGGCTTTGGTATTGGATACACATTTCCTTTTTTCCAGTCTTCCGGGACTTTGCCAGTTTTTAAAATTTCATTGAAGAGACTCTTCAAGAGTTCTAGTCCCTTTTTTCCCAGGTTTTTCAGAAGTATATATGGAATTTCTGAAGGACCTGAGGCACTGTACTTCTTCTTTCCTTTGATTGCATCCCTTATCTCTAATGTGTCTATTGGAGTCAATGCGTTGCTAAACCAGCTTGTCTGAACTGTCTCCTTGGGTCTGTACTGCTTTGTCCAGTGTAGAAAATCTTTTATGTTCAGGATCCATCTGAATCTTGTCCATTCCTGGTAGTGTTCCCGTATTTTGTTTTTGATTATTGTTGGGTCTGTGATTATTTCAAATTCATCCGCTGCTTTTTATTCTATAAGTCTCTATGTATTAATTATTCTAGGATGTTATTTCAAAATATTGTTAATCATTTTCTTTGGGTGTTCCTCTAGATCTTTGTATCTTTATTCAATATATCTTTGCATTCTTTTCCCCTTTTCTTTTTTTATCATGACTTTTGCTATTTTGGTTTCTATCTTCCAGATCTTTTTTGTCTCTGATAACCATTTTTGCAATTCATCTTTTCTACCTACTGTGACTTTCTGGAATGGTGGAGGCTCCATTAACAGTGTGTTTGGTATATTAATTTCCTTTACTAATTCTGAGATCTGTATCTCAAAAGTATATGAACGTGAGTCTGGATTTATTAGCCATGTAGTGTACTTTCTTTGGAGATTGCCTATATTGAGCGATCTTTGCATAGTTTTCTTATATCTGGACTTGTATATTGTTCCAGTGTTCCTCTTTCTGCGCTTCTTTTTTAAGGAGGCCTTTGCTACTGACTTTATTGATTCTTTGAAGTGTTTCCATGTTTCCTCTAACGTCTTGTTGTTGCCTTTAAGGAAGGCCTCCGACTTTTCTTCCATTTTCTTTGTGAACTTTGTCTATTGTTTGGGACTTGAATTGATATAGTCAATTTTGTTTTGCTTGTTGTTTTTCCTGTTTGCCAATTTGTTCTATATGGTATGTAGCATACTGAGGTAAGTGATAAATATTTTATGATCACTTTTGATCACTGTGTCTACCTCTAGGTGTTCAATATTAATGATGTTTGGCTGTAGTGGGTCCGATACCCATATGTAGTCAAGTCTGCTACCATAGTTTGATTTGGGTCTATTGTATGTGTAGCTTGTTTCCCTGGGGTGGACTTGTCAATATGTGTCCATCATATTGTATATCTCCAGTGTGTTGATTATGTGTTGAGGCTTGTTTCCTTTAATTTTTTCTGATGTGTGATCTAGTTGGTGGTCTACTATTTCATTGAAATCTCCCATTACTATGATGTACATGTTATTGCTTTTGGCTTTGCTGATTTGTGCTTTAAACCACTATAGGAGTTTGTTTCTGTCTTATTTGTTTGATGTGTTCGATGTGTTGTAAAGAGTAATAATTCTGTACTGTATTCGTCCTCTAAAGGCCAGGTCTATTGAGAGACCTTGGTTAATACATTCCTCTGATTTGAAGACATTTGTGGCCTATTCCTTCTTGATTAGCATATTTACTTCTGTTCCGCATGATTGGTGTGTTGGTGTTGTTGATCAAATTTGATACTTTTTTTCTTTGTCATGCCATTTTTGATTTCCTGGAAGTCAGATCTCTGTGATTCCCAATATGTCCATTTGTTGTTTTTGGCTGTATTCTAAGATAACTAACTTGTCTGCTTCAGTGTTGATTCCTCTTACATTTAGAGTTCCCATTTTCTAAATATTGTATGGTTCATTAGTTTTATTTATTTCTTCGTGTTGCCCATTGTGAGCTCTGTTCTCTGGGGGTTTTCTAATCATAATGATTGAGGAGGAAAGAAGAGGTCAGTTTAGTATGGTCTGCTCCATTAATAGGTATATTCAAACAATCTATTATTTCTTTCATAGTAGATGCCATTATGGATTTCATCCAATTAATTCTTTCATTTATCATTTCCTACTGCTGTCTGATGTCTATCCTTTTGGGTAATGGGGTTCTGAAGTTTGAGCTTCCTGGAGAAGGCTCATTTCATACAGGGGAGTCCATGATTGCTGGTTCTTTGGCTTTGATATGGGGACCTTCTTCGATTGCTGAGATTCTTCTGTCTAATATATATACTTGATGTTTGATGGCTTGCATATCCATTTGTAATTGTTTGAAGATTTCGAAAATTTTGCCTATGTCTGTTGGTGAATGAGTATCCCTAGTGACACTAGCATATGTGCATCCTGTGATAGGGGTCTTGGCTATAAATCTTTTTTCTTATTGAATGAAGGAGGGATCTCTTCTGTAAGTTCCTAGTCTTGGTTGTCCATACCTATTGGTTCTATCTTTTTGCATTGTACTTTCTCTTGCCATCGCACATTGAGTGTGTTCGTGATCCTGGGCTCCACAGTTAAAACATAGCTTGGTTGTTTTTATTACCCAGGTTAGTTTCGTGTCTTGGAGTTGGATGTTTGTTCCTTTTGCCCTAATCAAATTCTGCGTATTCTTGTAGTATAAGATAGCAAACTTTTTGTTTTGGTTTCTATTGTTTATAGAATATAGACTGCTTTGGTCTCTGTTTGTTCGATTATTTCTCTAAGTTCTTTCGTGAAGGTTCTCCATAATAGGTTTGCCAGTGTGGCACTGTATTGGTTCCTTTTTTCTCTTATGATATGGGTTCTGACCAATGGAAAAGTTTTCATACAAAAGTATTTTTATAGATAGCCCATTTTTGGACTTGTTCCTCATATGCAGTTATTGTTTTAAACTGGACTGTACCAGATTTGACTTGTCCTGCTGCTTGTAAGATAATGTACTCAATCTGTGTCTTGTCCTGGAAAAGACTAGTAATGTCCTTTTTTGAAAGTGGTTGGGGATATCCCAAACTCTGATGGAACGAGTTTTGCTTTCAGTGGTACTGATTTCTGATACAAACCTGAAAAAGGCAGTTTTATTGTCAGTAATCTGGATCTACATGCAACAATCACCTCATGGTAGTTGTCAAAGATAGCTGCGATCATCGGAGTTCCAATTGGTTCTTCAAAGCGAATATGCTTCAGGGTTGTTAGGTGCCCCAGTTTGTTGCGAATATGGTTGAATTTTTCCTCTGAAGAGGTTCCCGTACTGCTTGTGACTCAATGACGACCTTCCCTGGACGAAGGATATTTCCATTCTCTTGGATTCCTATTTGGTTTGTTTCTTCTACTGTCTTATTAGGAGTGTTGTCGTAATTGAAACTGTTTAGGGTAATGTCATTGTTATTCATTAAATTCTCTTTTCCCTCTCTTGTCATTAGTGTTGCTAAGGTTACTGTCAATGGGGACTGTGATCTTGTTTCAGTTTTTCTTTCCTCTGTTGGCGATGAAGTGATTGAGATATCCATCTCTTGGTCTGGATCTATCTTCTTCTATCGTTTCGAGCTTTGAAATGTCTGTAGTTTGTGTGTTGACCAAGGGAATCTCTGGTATTTTCTTCACTTCCTCTTTTTCCGTCACTGTACGGTTTTTCTTGGTGCCGGTTAGAGAACTAAATTTACTTGCGAGTTTGGGTTTCAGGAGTGGTTTGGAGATTTTACCACTGCCTGTGATTATTCTTTCTCCTGTATAGCTAACCATTGGGTCTCTCACCCTGGTCAACTTCCATGACATGTTGGTGGTGATTGCTTATTGCGAGCATTTTGTTTTTTCTTCTATGTTTTGGGTTATTACCATAAAAGGAAATTTTCAGAAATTTGTATGCAAGTGGTAAAAAGTTTTTTTTTTAACATAAAATATGTGAATAGTTATATATTAATTATTTAGTTTTTAACTAATCTATATACTTAAGAAGTAATAGTAGTTTTAGCTAAAATAAATTATAAAAGATTATTATTAATTTGTATATATCTAGAAATATATAATTTATATGAAATAATTAATATCATGTTTGAAAATTTGATTATCTATTATATATTAATTCTTAATAAAAAATTTATATTTAATATTAATTGTAATTAATAAAAAAATTTTTTTTTTAACCCTCTGTCAGGTTAGTTAAGTGTGCTTTATTAAATATTTCTAAGCTGTATATATTAAATGAAATGCTAAAGCTAAATCTTTAATTAACTTACTCGTTTTGGTTGTATGACCTCTCTAAGTGCAACTTTGGAAATGATTTATTGCTCGGTAAAGGTTTAAATAAAGACCCTTTCAACTTCTAACATTATTGCCTGTAGGTCACCACTGCAGATCACTCTTTTAAACTCTGACAGAGATCAAAACCCCAACTACTTCATACCATACTTCACTCCATTTAATAGGATTTCTTTCAACTTCTTGTCTTCGACTCTTTTTTTCTTCATATATCAGTTTCTCACTAAATTAACTTTCAATAATTTTGTACTTCTTTTCCTGATTTCGTGGATATAATGATCTTTTTATCTTGTCGTATTTGCGGATTTCTAACTTCTGTTCTCATTCAATTATCTTTTTACATCTTGCATTCGATATTTTCTTTCAGAAATGATTACGTACTTTTTCTTGCATCTTCGTTATTCATTTTCTAGCTTATTTTCCAATTATCTTACCATGACATGTCAAATCTGCTATTTTGATAACTAGTTCTTCTTCTATTAGTTCCATACAGAAGCCAAGTGTATCCTAACTGGTTTTTGAGATTCTTTTTACTAGTTTTGCTATCTGTTTATCAATTTCTCCTATTTCTATCCTATTATCTATTCTCAAGCTTAACTCTTTCTTTTCTGATTATATTTTTCTTTCTTTTAAAAGCTTTTTGAATTTTTTCAATATTCTTTCTATTCCTTTTTACCATACCTTATTCTACTGAGTCTTGTAAGTTGAGCATTCTAACAAGTGTTTTATTGTTTTCTCTTTCTGGCCATATGTAATACATTTTACTTGCTTGTAAAGATTTGGTCTTCTTATGGCCAGTTTCGTAAATGTTGGTAGCTTATAATTAATCAATTTAGTGAGAAAGCTTTTATTTCGTGAGTTTTTAAATAAGGTGTTTCATGTATGTCCCTTATTAAAATGTTTTTATATAAGGTCCCACATATATTGGTGATAGTTTTGGATTTGTTGGTCCCATCTTCTTTCAATTCTACCTTGAATTATCCATTGGTAGGCTTTTACTTTATTATTAGTTTTTTTAATAGCTTATCTTATAGGGATATCTAGTACTATATTTTACTATTTAATTTCTGTAATTATCTTGTGTGTAATCAATTTTTTCCATTTTATCACTGGCAATTTTAATGCTTTTTTGATCAAAGCATCTGCCTTTTTATTATACTGAATATTGAAGTGTATCTTAACCTTGATAAGCTTGAGATCCAGCTTCTTTTCTTTACAAGATCCAGTATATATGCCCATAAGAACCAGTTTTGTTTTTTTTATCATATTTTGTGGATTATTTTGGAATCCTCCTTTTCTATAGTTTTCCACTTCGAGATGCAGGCTTGACTATCTATAAAGATTTCGATCTTATTATCTACTGGGGCTACTAGTAGTATAGTAACTATTGTTACTAATTCTGCTCTAGTAGATGAAGGTCAATTCTCTACTCCAGTTTGAAACTTCTTTCTTTTTTTACTTCTCCTATTCTCATATTTGTACTTCCATGATTTATGAGGAACCCGTCAGAATAAAATGTCATTGGTTCCTTTCTTTACTTGTTATGGTTAAATATTTCAATTAGATGAAATTGGTAGACACTTTCTTAAACATGACCTTTGATGATATTTGTTTTTCAATCTTCTATTTTCACTTGTAATACTCTTTCATTCTGAGTAGTTACTTGGTTACTGTATATTGTTTTACCTATTGTACCTTCCAATACTTCTTTGGAACTTGAAATTTCCAGTAATTGGGATTTTTTGTAGACTTTTTTGTATTGAGATAGGAAACCATATGTATTTTCTCTATACTTGTTTCAATTATACATTGGTTTTTTATCTTTATATATTCTGTACAACCTTGATACCAGGTTAGCTTTGATTCTTGATTTTTAATAGGGCTAATACATTTGAAGTGTTCTATTTTTAGCTGTCTTGAAGTATTATCTAGAATCAATTTTCCCCAAATTATCTGTTACTGTTGAAATTTGCTTCTTGTAATCACCTAGAGTTTCTGTCACTTGTCAAAGTTATGTTGAGAATATAATGTTCTGAGCTTCATTTTATTTATTCTTCTTTTCAGGAATCTATAAATTGTTTTAATCTATTTTTTTGCATTATCTTGATTATAAATAGATACTATCCTGGAATAAATCCTTTGCTTGTTTTCTGTAGCATTTGAAGCATTTACCAGTTTTGTAGTTCTCTTATTTAATGGACAACTAGCTGGTCTATATGCATTAGTTTATTGTTTTTAAGTGATGGAATTGTTTTCTTGTACTCTTCTATTGACAGATATTTTTTAATTGAACTATTTCTTGAATTTCATTCAAAAATATTATTTCATTTCCAGTTTTGAAAGGTTATATCTATATCCTTGGTCAGCTTTAGTACTTGTAGGGAGAAGTTTTCTTTTCCTGAAATGTTGTTTAGTGAGTCACATATAAGCATATTTATAGGTTTCCAGTATCTAACTTGTATTTGCTTGAGTCTAATAATCGTTGTGATTCTAGCTGGTCCTAATCATTTAATCTATTGCACAATCCTGTTATCTAACTTTCTTTTTATAACATTTAAACACTCTTTAAGTTATGAATCTTGGGATGATGTATTACACTATTGGCTATTGTTTGATATAATATGGCCTTATTTTTGAACGATTTTCTATATGCCATTGTTAAGATGTTATATATCTTCCAAGATAGTATACTATATTGCATTCTGAATTCGATTCTTGATATTAGCACTCTATTCAAAATGTAAATAGCTTGTTTGTCTGTTAACTTTTTATTCTTCAGAGCTTTGATAACCACATTAATTTCCTTAAGCACCTGTTCTTTGAGCTCAATAACTGTTTTTTAATTGTCTATCCAAATCTCTAGGAACCTTGCTTGTTCGGTTCTATTCAATTATCTTACCACTTATTTATTGACTTCTACTTGGACTTCTTCCAGATACTGGTTTGGATTGTTAATAGTAACTAGGACTAATTTATTACTATTAATCTGTGAGTCGTTTGCTTTATAAAATATTCTTGCTTCTTCTAATATTCTTTCTATATTTTCCTTTGATCAAGCTATCCATATAATATTATTCAAAAAACTATTGCTGCATATTGTGACTCTAACTTTCTATTACTATCCCTTTTTAAATCTGGATTCTATGTAACTAATATTCTACAGTATATTCTTTTGCTTCATTATTTTGGATCTTAAATAATAGAGGATTATAAAATATTTTCGATATTAAAGATAAAATAGTTTCTCCTTAATCTATTTCATCTCCTGCAATAATTGTTTCTGTTATGTCTTTCTCATATATTACTTTAAACTCTTTATTATAAAATAAACTCATTATGATTTGAATAAAACCTTCTGGAATTTTGATTCTTTTCATGGTCTTAACTAGCATATTTAGACTAATCATATCATATGCTTTTGTCATATCTTGAAAAAGAATTCATAACTCTTTTTTGTTTTCTCTTACTTCCTCACAGATATTATTAAGAATTTGTATTATTTTAGCCATATTTTTTCCTAGTAATCCTGTATAGTTAGGCCCTTTCAAGATATTATTGCTTTTACAGATATTTTCCAGTCTATTTGTGATAATATTAGTGAAACACTTTTGTATAGCTTCTAGTAATACTATTGGTCTTGTGTTAGTGAGCTCACACTTCTATGGCTTTGGTTTTGCTATCAGATAAATATGACTTTGTTTTTATCTATATGGCATGACCTTCTATTTTAAAAAGCAGTTTAGTATCTTTTTCAGGTAAAGTTTTCCTTTTTAATTTAATTTTTTTAACATTTCATAACTAATTTGTGATTTTCCAGAGACTTTATTATTTGGGAGTACTCGAAGTGTTTCATCTAGTTCTTCTTGAGAAATTGACTTTAAGAGATTCTTATACCATTTTTCTTTAATATAGTTTCTGGAACTGTATTCTTCTTTTAAGTCTTTTGTTAGACTGTTGAAGTTAGCCTCTTGTGTTTTGAATACTTCTTGATAATATTATTTATCTCTTTCTCTATATTATTTTTTTTAGTTGTTATAGTTATTTTTCCCATTTTTGACTTTAACTCTACCCAAATCTATTTTAATTTGCTCCCTATTTGTCAAAGAGTTTACCATTCTTCTTTGATTATTTTGCAAATCATTACACTTTTGTTCTAGGGTCTTTTTAATAGTATCTTTTGTCTATCTTGCTTCTGTATTCTGGCAGGTTAGCTTTAGGCTTCTATTGCATCACTTATTTCTTTTTTCAAAAGTGTTCATGATATATTTGAAATGCTATGTTGAATACAATGGTTTTTAATTTGATGATTGTGGGTATGTATTATATTGTGTTTTTTAATCACTACACTAAGAGCCTATGATTTGTTAAGTTTTTGTAAGGTTTACACTTTCTTGAGAAATGTTTTAAGTTGAAGAGCTCATCTATATTTGATATATTCTGGGCCATGTTTATAATATCTTTCTTGGGTGTAGATATCTTCTTACTGGTCAGCTTGTTGTGTGCTACCTTACATATCTGTTTCTCGAAGACTCTTCATATTGTATTTATATAAGTTTCTTTTCTACTCTCTTCTGGCTCTTCTTTTAACAAAAGCTTCAGCATTATTTGGAACTTATGATTTACACTTTTTTTAAATACTTGTCATTGTTCTACTGTTGATCTTTTAATATCGATTTTCCTTTCATTTTTTATAATGGATCAGTTGATGCATCTCTTGAGAACAGATTGTTATTATATAATTTTATCATGAGCATTGTATAGTCACTGCCTGTTATTTACTCCATACTTTGATTGTTGAAGTGTAATAATGGGAATTTTGTAAGACTCTGGGATATTCATATAAAATCTATTCAGTTATTGCTAGTAGTATTCCATCTTGTTAAAGTTTTGTTCTTTTTTCCCATATTACTTGCATATCTATGAAATCCCATTCATCTAGAGAGTTAAATAATTTGATTTCTGGATGCCAAGATAGTTTGAATGTTGCCCTGGAAATTGATGCTCTATCTTTTGCAGGATTGTATGCAACATTGAAGTCTCCCATAATTATTATGTGAAAATTCTGTCTATACTTTTCTTTGATGAAGTTTTGTACTTTCTCTTGTACCCTATTACTTTGTTATTTGTTAAAAGGGATATAAATCTGGATAATGCATATCTTGTTTCTTCTCATAAGTATGTTGACTGCTATCATGTGTCCTTCAATCTCTTCTTCTGATGCTATTTTCTTTTTCAAATCCTTTCTTACCAGTAAGCTAACTTCTGCACAATAGGAGGTATTTTTGTTGGCACTGTAGAAGTGCTTATGCATTCTTTGATTTTGGAAGACCCATTTTGCCTTTGCTTTGGTTAACTTTGTTTCACATATACCTATAATTCTAATATCTTGTTTTAGTATTTCTTCTATAAGGTTATGTTGATTTGTTTTATTAGTAATATCTTTGATATTGTATGTTCTAATTCTTATTACTTTTTTTTCGATATCTATATTTTATTGTTTTTCATTTTCTAGTGGTATTTTTCTATTTATAAATGCAGTTTTTTCTATTTGGAGGAAAGTCTCAAGGTCTTGATCAAACTGTTAGTTCTTTATACTAATTTGTTCCTCCTGTCATACTTTGCTCTTGTTAGTTTTTTGGATATTGGGAATAGTGGACAGATATTTTCTATTCTTCTATAATTGAACTGGTGCTTCTTTTTAGAAATGGTTGGCCCTATATCTAAATAGACCTTTTTCTAGTTTATTGATTCTTTTGTCAAGTTTTTCAATTAATTTGCATAATTGAGATACTTCAGATTTCTGGCTTAGATTTGATCAGAAGTTTCTGATTTTGTGTCTTATTATTTGTCTCTCTTGTTAACTAGTATTAATGTCATTGTTTTCTTCTTCTCCTTGAATTTGCATCTCTTTATAAGACATATGACTTCTTCTTCTCCTTAAAGATTCTCTATTGCTATCAGTGGCTAGTGAATCAGGTTTTGATATATGTCTATTAGTTCTTACATGGTAATTCCTACTTTTTTAAGTACTTATTGTTGTCATACTCTAGTATTCGATCTCAGTATAATCATCTGTTTCCTTTCTGTGAATCTTGTATCTCTGCTTTTCTTCTTTTTCAATAGGATCATTCAGGATATCTGATTCATATGAGTTGTTTGAGACAATAGATATTCTATGTTGTTGCTAGTAGTGATTTTTTACACTCTATACTAGTCTTTGATTCCTAATAATGATTTGTTGTTAAAGTGCCTCTTTCAAGTCTTTCTTATTTTTAAAGTAAATTACTGCATAATCTTCTGGTATTAGAGTAATCTTATTTCTTGATATGTAAAAGGCTTTCGCTTTTGTCTAACTGAGTGATTCAAATATCACTTCTATAGATCTTCTCTTTACCCATACAGTCTTAAGGAATGATGCTTTCTTTCTTTGAGTATTTGGATTACTTCTTGATTATCTAGCTCTTTTTGGACTATTATGACCTTACTTGATTGGCTTTAATCTTGAGTACCCAATGTTGTTTCAATTTGGTATGCTCATGATATGCAAAGAGATAGATTTTAAATTTTTTTTGATGAAAAGCCATATGATATTCATGAATATTGACTATTTTTCCATATTTTTCCATCACTTTCCTGATTAATTGTTTATTATATTTGTGTTTTATATCCATCTATGTAATATACTTTGATCTGTTTTTTGCTGAAAGAAAGCTTTTTAGCTTGAAGAATCTTTTGTTTAAACCATATTTTTGAAAGACTAGACATATATTTCTATCTTAATCCATTCTCTTAATAGAGAAGTTTTCCTTTTCTTTTTTGTTAATTGATTCTAAACATTATGCTACATTTTCCTCTTTATCAATACCAAAAGTGATCCGGTGGTTGCCATTAATAAACTCAGTTTTGAAGGGATTTTGTCTCTGGGAAATACTTAGAGTTCTTTTGAGATATTTGATTCCTTCTTCTTTGTTGTCTCCAGGTAGTATAGCTTGAAGCACTTCCAATTTGATTGTATCTATTTGTTTGATGAAATACAAATTGATTATGGAATCTTGTATTCTGTTATGTATATTGTAAGAAACATTCTCTGTAATACAGGTTCCTTGAACTGTTTCCTTGATTGCTTCTGCTTCTATCAGTTCTGATATATTCTGATCTTCTATTTCAACTTCTTTAATTGATTGGCTTTCCTTAGTTTCTGTAGAAGTTGGTTGAATATTCATCAGAATGTTATCTGTTCTTCTGGATTTTTTTACATCATGACTTGCAGTATAATTTCCTACCTTGTTTGTTAAGATATTACATACCTTTTCTTCAAGCATAGAAGCTTCAAGGTTTTGTTTCTTGCTTTGTCCCTTTTTCCATAGAATAAGAATATATTTTCTTAATATTTGTTCTTTTGCCTAGATTTCAGGGTCTATATTTCATAGGATGGCTAAAATATTATCTAATATTGAAGTTATATAAATTGCTTCTACTGGAATATGTAATTGGTCTTCTATCATGTATCCTAACTTGTGTTGTATCATTTTTGTTTTCCATAGTTCTTGTTGAGAATTATAGCTAGTAGTAATATTTTCTAATACTTTAAAGATTTCTTGCTCACGTCTTTCCAAAATTTTAATAATATTTTGCTCTTTTTGAGCCATGTTATTATGTGAGGTAAATAAACTATTATATGTATTAGGTTGTTTTAATGTTTTGTTGATTTTTTTCGTATTGATTTGTAAATAGGATACTATATTGGGTTATGTAATTGGATGATCTGTACCCATATATTATTTTTTCACGTGTTTCAGTCTTAGTGCTAATCCTGTTTATCTATACATGTATTACTTGTTTATTGCTCTTGATATAGTTCGATTGACACATATTATTTTTTTGTAATGTATTGATGTGTTTTGAGTTTGTTGTTTTATTACAACTAAATTATATTCACTTTTATGTATTTGTGTTTGCAGAACTTGAGTTTGATTGATCAGTTGTTGTGATTGTTTACTATTGATATTTACTATTTGATCCAAAAGATCTGGATATTCTTTTAGGTTTTTGGAGCCTTGACTTTGAACTAATTTATCGATTTGAATTATTGCTTCTAAAATCTCTTTTAGTACCTAGAAAGGTGTTAACCTGCACTGGTCTAACTAAGAGCTCTGTGAAGTTGATATTAGATTTCTAGAAATCTACTGTAAATCAGATTGACCTTGCTTTCTCTTCTTCCTTAAGCAAAACAAAGATGTAAGAATATTGTTATTGACTAGTGTTGTCCCTTTCTTATTGTCAGGAGTCAAGTGTATATTATAAGGAGGAGAGTTGTTGCTATTATTATTTCTCTTTGGGATTGTTTCTTGTGAGAAGATTTTGTCTTTAGAAAATTACTATAAAAAAAAATTTTCTAAAATTTTGAGGATTAGCAGAAAGAGTTTTTATTTATTTGTTTTTTTGTCTAGATAATTACTATAATTTTTATAATACTATTTATAATTCAATTATAAATTTATTAATAATTTATATTTTTATATTATATTTAAATTTAATTTCATTAATAAATAAGTTAATATATAATTTTTTATTGATTTTTTAATTATATAAAAAAAAAGTATTTATAAGAAGTTTTTATAATTCTGGAAAAAAAAAACTATTTTCGCAAATCCCTCAGATTCTTAGAAATTTCCTTTTTAGGCAATACACCCAAAGAAAGAGACAACATACACAACTCAAGACATATACTCTTATAACATCAATATACAAGAGACATCTTAGCACAGAACAATACTTTGTGCATAGTTTTAGTCTGGTAATCATTGAGAAAACACAACATATATCAACAATCTTGATCTTTTTCTTTTTCCTAAGAAAAAGGAAATAAGTCAACATAAACTGATTCATAATCAAAAAAGAGGATCCAATATCAACTTCACAGAGCTTGCAGCCAGGTCAGTGTAGGTTGACACCTTTCTTGACCCTACAAGAAATCTCAAAGCAAATAGGTTCGCTCAATAAATCAAGCAAATCTCAAATCCCTCAAGACCCAGAAGAATATCAAAGCCCCCAAGGTCTAAACAGCCTAACATATATACTTCATTACCACACACATCAAAACACCTTACCAAAGTAGCGTGAACACATATACATGTATAAATTTGTTGTCAAAATAAATTCAACAAAGATCTATTACAATAGTACAACAAGAGTAACTAATTTGGTAAGATCAATAAGCACTACTACCACAACAGAAAGTGATCAACATAAACTGAGTGTAAGGGGTCTGTAAACACAATAACAAGCTAGTGTAAATAGGTAAACAATACTAGACAAAACAGAATACTCAACATGTATCTAATCAAAACAAGATCGAGACACATAGCAAAATAGGAGAATAACTAAAAACAACAAGCAATACATATAAAAGGTTTTTCTGTCCCATGTGTCAACATCAACACTACGTGACCCACTCTTATTATTATTCACCATATCATATGCACAATGAACAAAACTGAAAAGATTATACAAATAGTAGATAAAAGAGAGAAGGATATTATCGACACATTAATCTGACTCGCAAAAAAGTATGATGAACATAATAAGCTATGGGCTACATAACAAATAGTCAAACAAAGACTAATCACTATTTAATATTAAGAGAGAATGTCAGCTCCAGCTCCAAAAACTTGCACAATACTTGATAGCATTATTGCAAGTATTTTAGAAATAGACAAAACTATATTCTATAAGGAACGGGTTTTAATCCAACATATAACTTATCTATGGCAACTAGAAAAGGGCAAAGAAATAGACCTGTTTCAACCATATATTAAGGATAAATTCCTGAATATGATTGAAGAAGAAGATCCAAGTAAAACAAAAACCCTGCTCATAGAAATTGTTGCCCCTATAGAAAATTAATCAATATTGAATAATAAAATTATAATATCCAATGCTTATAAACAAGAGGAGATAGAGGAAGATATGGAACTTGAAGCCCTTAGAGAAAA
>CAJVPT010001605.1:0-20629 GCA_910592055.1 Acaulospora colombiana | reverse complement strand
ATAACTCCAGTACTATGCACTTTATTATCAAATGGTTGAAACCAATCAATATTTAGCACCAATTTCAAATGTGAATTATGAACTATAGAATTTGATTTAATTTATCAAATAATGCAATAGATACACACTAAAATTTATGAAATTGATATTAATTGAAATTAGTGATAAAGAATTTGAGCTCTTTTGTGGATCTTTGTATATCACCAACAATAAACTTGGATTATCAAATCAGTTCATTAGTTTTGTGACATGTCAAAGATGTCACAAATTATATAGACAAGATGATATTCTGGCTTTTCAAAAAAACAATTGACTAGCGATCATGAAGTGTGTTTATATTGAATTTTCCAATTTGATAATAAAATGAAGAAAAACTTGCAATTCTCTACTGTCTACACAATCAAAATTATAAAATAGAAATGTAATTAATCAGTCCAATTTGATTTTTCCATATTCTACTATTCAGTATCAATTGTTTTTTTTTTTTTTTTTTTTTAACCCGCAATTATGTCACAATAGCATGTCTTTATTGAAAAATTGAAAATAAATTTACAATATTTTAGACTTTTACAAATTGGCAAATAGTAATATAAAGTGGTAAATTTGTGATTAATATATTAAATTTGAATTGTAATATAATACAAATGTAATATGATGAATAATATATAGTATAATATAGTATATGCTTTAAATTGTAATATAATATAATGAATAATAGTATAATGTTGTATGTAATCCCAAATTGTATTAAAACAATACAAATAATTTTATTTAAATATTTCTTTAATTTACTATTTCTTTCTGATACCTAAAATGTCTGAACAAAAAAATCCAACTGGATATACTTTTTATAGAGAACAACTGCCCTTACCTTCATAACCTTTACAATCTTCCCTACTATCACAAACTTTCTTCACATCAATTGTATCAGAAGTGGCAACAATTCATTAAGTAATAACTGGTACCAAATCTTCAATTCCTACTATGACTGCCAAATTGCTTAAAAGAAAGTCATCTATTGTATTATCTGAAATATTGGCATCCAAAGTTATATAAATATCAATGCCAGAAGTTGTGTTGCTACCCTAAACTCGAATCAGAGAGGATATTGAAAAAGGTTAAAATTAAATTATTACCAAATTATTAAAATTTACCTTTATTAACAAACCAATTTATTTAGAAAATTAATAATTACACATATAAATCTAAAAACTAGAAAGAGAAAATACTGAATTTGTAAAACAATTAGACCTAATAATATATATTAATAGCAAGTTTTCTGAAAAATTTGAACAGCAAAAAAATAAAATAAAAGATTTAAAAAAGGAAATTAATCAGTTTAAATCTGTAGAACTTGAACTTGATCCTATAGTTGTTATAGAATCTAGAGAAGCTGATATATTAAAATTTAAAAGTTTGCTGAGTTTAGAAAAGCACCGAAGAATTCAACCTAGGAGAAGTAGTAAAGAGACAAAATCAGTAAAACTAGTTATAAAGATAAGTTGAAACCAGAAGAAATAAGAGCAAAAATGAAGGTCTTAATAAAAACCATTTTTGATAAATATAAATTGTGAGTAGACAAAGTTTTTTCAAGTGATGTGAATTAAAAAATATTACAAAGTTAATATTTAAATTAATAAAATCCATGGCCTCACATTTTAATTTCTTACAAAAGCAAATAAATAAATGGTTAGGTACTTTCATCACCATCAGAGAGGAAGATATTGGAAGCAGAAACTGGAAAACTTGAAGTAGATAATTATTGCTTATATGCAAATAGCTGATTAAACGAAGTAAGATTAATACTATTCTGCATTTATATTATCTTCAAGTATTAATTTTTAACTAATAATTAAGAAAAGGATATGAAAAACTAAAAGCATACAGTTGCTTGTTGAATAAAGGTCAAAAAAAGTTGCCAAATATCAGGATAAATTAATTAATATAATTAAATAAACAAATGTACATTTACCTGAAAAAAGTAATACTGATCCTGGAAACCTTATTAAAAGAAGAATAAATATATATGATTACAGTTAACATTCTGAAGAAATATTTTTTGACAAAATATTTTATGCCAAATAATTATAATATTAATCATAATTATTTATAGTTAAAGGATTTGTTAAAATATTTGAATAAACATTTGAAATCAATTCAAGTATATCAACTAACTTGTAAATAATATTATAATAATCTATATTTCTATAATATGACTTTACCAAAAGGCTTATCAAATTCGATATATAGTTTGGAAGAAATTTTGAAATGTAAACAAGAAAAAGAGAAGAATGATTTGGAATAGAGGACAATTTAAGGCCCAACAAAAAAATCCAAAAATAAAAATAACCTCTTCTCAAAAGAGATCTGTCTGATTGAGATAGTCTTCTTGCTTCATTTGAACCTTAGAAGAAATTCTTTTTTTCACCACTTGCAGTATCAGACAGGTCAATCCAACTAGTTTTTCATTTAAGTAAGCACTGAATTGGAATATCTCAAGGAAAGCATTTAGACTTTAGCTTTTTTCCATTAAAGCTTTGTCACCACTTGAGAAACTTAGATAAGAGATGGGAGTTTGCAATCCACATTACCCATCACTTGATCTTTTGGTGTCATAGAAGTTTTCATTGAGGGATTTGAGCTTTTTGGGGGCAACTGTTTTCAGAACTTTCTTTCTGATCACCAATGACATCATCAGAATATGTAATTGTAACCAATAGAAACTTGTTTATATTCCAAAAACTAATGTGTTTTGTGTCAGCCAATCACCTTTGGTGAGGATTTGTGTTACCAAAAATTCAGGGTCAAACTGAAGTAGGCAAAATTCCCCAGAAAACCATGAAAGTAATAGCTTTAAGAGGCCCAACAGTGACTGGAAGGGAAAAAATAAGTCCTTCTGTTATCAAAAACCTCTATATACCTCTTGCTTCAAAAATTAAAAAGACCTTCCGGTACTTCATAATCAGTTTTTCTTCCTTTGGAAACTTTCTTACCATTGGTATTAAAGGTGTTATTTGATTTTTCTTGGTCACTTGAAGTCAAGTTTTTGAGTGAAGAGGTTTGTAAACAAAAGGGAAAGGATAGAGATGACTCTTGAAGTCATACTTCAAGTTGTTTTAAGGAAAGTATTAAGACTTTTATTAGCAAAGAAGTATGAAAACTTCTTGCGAATATCTTTTTTGTGTGTGATCAGAGAATCAGCGGAAGAGTTTTTTTCCATAATTATAATAATTCTTGAAATTATATTTCAAGTTGTTTTAAGAAAAGTATTAAGACTTTATTAGCAAATAAGTAAAAAAACTTCTTGTAAACATCTTTTTTGTATATAATCAAAGAATCAATAAAAAATTTTTTTTCTTTTTGCAATAATAAGATAAGAACATTTTATATAAGAATAAATTAAAATTTTTAATAATAATTATTTTTAATCCACACTGTATATTTAATACTATAAAGTACATAGTACTACAAGCATATAAAAGTAAAATGACATTTGTTATTTTATTATTATTATTATTTTGATGAAAGAGATTAGATGAATGTATGTTTACAAATTCATTATCCTAATGAAAGCTTGTTCGTTGTTAATAGACATCGCACAAAAACAAAAAGATCAAGATTTTGCATTTTGCAATCAAGAATGTTGACGGAATTCGAACAATAAAGATTAAAGTTTGTGTGTCGTCACGGACGTGCGAAAAGGATTTTACATGTTTATACTTTTTCCAGATTATCAAATTAATTGTTTTTTTTTTCGATTTTGATTTTTTTTTTTTTACTTGGTGCGTATAAATTTATTGTATGCATTGAAGATCAAAATACCCCATGACAAGTAAATATTTAGAATTGATATATATATATATAGTATATGCGATGAAACTTAATATATCTTTGACAATGTTTTTGCTTTTTCGGAGTTCTTGAGTCAAACCTCATTACGATAGGCGCAGTCGGTCAGCATGACAAAATTGGCTTTTGATTTATGATTTATGTGTGAGCATACCTGATTACGTACAGCTCGTATAAAGGGTCTTGTCATTGTGTGAAATTTAATGATTGGATCACATTTACGCAAATTCGGAAAAACGAGATAAGCGACAGGAAAGGGGCGTTTGTCATCACAAGTGTTATATGATAATAATAGATATCGGTCTTCCTTTACCGTTGTTATTTTTCTTTAATTAAAAAAAAAAAAAGTAAGTTAGGTCCATATTCTCTTAAATTCATTTATACATTCATCCGGGTTCTGTTCCATTCTCTTATTGAAAAGAAAATCTTTTAAGAAATTCCAAGTAGTTAGAAATTCAAGTATCATACTTCGCAATGATTATTTTATATCTGTCAGCATTAAATTAGAGTAGAGAATTTAATGCGCGTAGGGAAACTTCCTTTTTGTCAATTTACACGTGGAACGATTGTGGCTCCAAGTTCAGCGGTGGCGCAAGTTTGATACTTATCAAATATATACAATATATTCATATATTTATAATTTTTTTTTTTGTTTGCGATTCAAGTTTTTTTTTTATCACTCTGTCCCTAATCACCTCCACCTTTCTCACCAGTCGGAAAAAAAAAAAAAAATCCTTGTTTATTCTACTTCTAGTTTTTCTTCCGTTCCCACCAAAAAAAAAAAATCCTTTACAAATATTCAAGCTGGATCTCCCACGTTTTAGATATCTTGTCGATTCTTTGACATCTCGTAGATATCCGGGGCGTGAAAATTCAACATTTCGAGATTTGACGTTTTCAGAGCGCAACATATCGTCATTCGAATTCGAGGAACAAAATGGTAGCGATGATGAACACTACATTTATCGTGCGAAATACTATCAAAATACCAACAAACAATTTCAGGGTGAATCCATATTTATCCCTCGTTAAGAACGGTGGTTGCATTTCTCCGACAATACATAGTAAAAAAATTTCCCTATAGGCACTTAATTCAATGTACATCCTTAAGATCATGAGACCAAGAACTAACATCCTTTTCACATCATTCTTCTAATTTCCAAGATCCCTTTATCTTTGATTACAATTGTAAGGTAAAAAAAAAAATTATGTAAATATGACCAATTAATTTTTTTTTTTTAAAAAAAAAAAAAAATTTATGATCTTTTCACCTTCCCCGCTCATTCTTGCCAATAGGTCTCGATCCCAGGATGGACGATCGTGGATGGTATGCTTGGGTTTGACAAACATGCCTCATATCAAATAGTATGCCGGGTAAGTCCATTGTTTAAGAAATGACGCCACTACCATTGAAAATTTTAACACCGAATTATCATTCATCACACACAGTATTGGCTAAACGGGGAAGAAGTTAACAAACTGATAGTTAACAAGAGATACACCGACTTCTATCAATTTCACCAAAGACTTGTGCGAAAATACGGAGAATCAGCCGTCCCTAAGTTAACTCCCAAGCAACGACAAGGTATTAAAAGAAGAAATTAAGAAATCTTGTCTTCACCAATTGACCCGAGTCGATACATGTTTAATAGGGAGATTCGACCCGAAATTTATCGAGAACCGACGCATTCGACTTGAATTTTATCTTCGGAATCTTGCGATAATATGTCGGGAAGAATTGATCGAGTTCTTGGGTGGTTACAAAAAGGTAGATGATTGAAAAATAATGAATCAACATATTTTTAAAGCATCGCACAGTCTTAATAATTTATAGTTGTAAATGTGAAGGGCACGAAGGTGATAACCGATGGTGGTCCACGAGGTGCCTCGCAATCCTCAAGAAACGTCAAAATTAAGAACAATCTGCCAGCGCGTAGCTGCCTAGTATTAGACAACACTCGATGTCGAATAAATAACAGAGTTCACTTTGCCGATTGGGTATTGAATAACGAAAAGGCATCGAGAAACCCGAAAAATCGAGAACATGTATCGCAGAACAAGAACGTGACCTATCATATGTAACTTTTGGACGACAATAAGAGGTAAAATAGATAACTTCTCAGCGGCGACCATCTTTTAGATCCGGATTGTGTGCGCTACGACTTGACACAAATCGATTATAATCTATTTCGTTGTTTCAAAGTCTTGTCTTTATTTTTCTACGCTTGCGTTTACTTGTGAATATCGAAAAAAAATTTTCTTTTTCATTCTATTTTTGTAATAGATGTAGTTTTAATGTGAATTTTTATGCAAATGAAAAATAGATCTAACTTTTGTACGGGAGACAGTTATGGTAATCGGAGGAAACGGTAAATGAGGTGTCTGGCGGGTTCTGGGACATGGGTAGAGATAAATGCACATCCACCAAATCATCATTGGGACCTGTAGAGTTCGGGAACTAAAGAAAAAGTGACCGGTTGTAGCCCACGTCTTTGTACTAAATAAATTCATGTCTTTAAATAAAATGTAAAGTATAAACAAATATGTTTATTTGGTCGATGCCGATGGAATCCTTACGAAATAACAGCCGACTGTTTCGATCACAAAAACCGTGGCAAGGAATAACACGAAAAATTCCGTGTATACATTGCTACAAATTAAAAAGTATTTGCATCAACATGTTCCGCGTTCACCGATTCCAAGTTCATGATATTATTATGTCTGACCGCCGCATTGAGACCTGCATAAAAATGTGAAGTCCAGCCATGACAACGGGATATTTAATAACGTCGTGATGCCACTATTTCTCAATGTTTTTTTCATCACGCTCAGTATTCTTCCCCTTCGCGCCTAAATTGACTTATCTAGGTGTTCCATAAAAAATCATTCTCGTGCACATGAATAGAACACATCATCGGAGACTTTGTGTGCTCAATTCTAATTACCTATAAGGTTTTATTATTATTTTTTTTTTTAAAAGAGAATGATCAGACGGGTGAATTCGGGCTACCGCTCCTTAAATGTATATCTGATGGCTGTTTGTTAATGTGAAAATGAGAGAAAATGAGGGCATCGCCCAATTGATTAAGGCGTCAGGGAAATTTTCAATCGTGAATCTACCGTTCTCCGATCGACCAAGCATTACAAAATTTTAATCTAAATGTTATTTTAATCCGAGTTTTGCGTTAAAATGTTTTATGAATTCAATTCTCTCGACTACTACTATACTGATAATCATACAACCTAAGCAAATTCCTTTCCAACATGGCGATGGTGACCTTGCCCACCGTCGGGACATAGATGCTGGCTTTTTCTTTAACCTCATTCTCGAAATTTTTATACGTCGAAAAGTTTATGGCAATCACCCCCTCGCGCAACAAGGAAGTCGGGATTTTATAGGTGGGCGATGGAACTCCGGTTATGACCACATCCGAAATTGGGATGACATCTTCGAGTTGGAGGTCTGTTTCGCGAACCTAATCAATTCGAAACGGATTACGAAATTTCGGGAACGATTGAGAAAAAGAAAGGGATCAACATATTTCAGAAGCATCGGGAGAGAGGGACTGGTTAGATTCATGATTTTAATTTACCTCATGTTTCTTGAGTTTCAATCCCGAACCGCGATAAAACTCTTGGACTCCGTTGATGTCTACTGAGTACACTTTTCCACCGTCGTTCGCCAACAAAGCGGCAAGTGGACGACCCACAATTTCGCTACGATTCACCACCGTGATCACGCGACCGTGTAATCGATTTCCATACAGAAGAATGGGGTTATAGACTCCAATATATTCCATTACCTACGAAAATACTCAACATTTAGACTTTATTAAGATGACTCGGTGGTTCAGCAAAGTTGGAGAATTCTTCTTGCCTTGATTATGGCCAGGGGAGTGCACGGGATGATGCATTTTTTGGTTTGTTCTTTGTCTAAGAAGCGGATGTTATGATACATGTTATATATGTACTTGTGACACAGTCCCTCAACGTCCTTGGCGGTGTCGACCACATTCTGAAGATACTGATCCTACAATATCGAAATCGTTTTTTTTTTTTTCCTTGATCGTCACGATTTTTCAAATTCAAATTGAACTTCCAAAAGCACCTCCCCCCCCCCACCTCCTCGATGCGTTTACCTGACGATCGCCATACACCGGATAATAAATCATAATCCCGTGTACTCGTTCGTCTTCATTTGCCTCCACGATCTGATTCTCCAGGTCCTTTCGCTCACACTTTCTCATTTCAAAATCAACTCCGGTTTCGGCACACGTCTTCGCCGTGGACTCTGCATACTTTACCGCAGCGGGATCTTGATTAGCGAGAAAGCCCACAAGCTTCGGACGAATTCCCCTTGCCACTATCGTGTTTCTTATTTCATCTCTATCAAAAGATTATTTCGTCATTGTGGTGAATAACGAGGATTGCACGACATGTACCCGCTGTATTACGGGATGCGATGATCGTCCCGGTGAACTTTCTTGAGTGCGAATAAATTGATTTTTACCTATAACTTGCCGAAATCTCCTTGGCCAATATCGTTTTACAAGACATTACTTGATCTTAATCAACTCGTGCGATGTTACGATGATCCTTGATGCCAATAAAAAAAATGAGATGAAAATGATTCTCTGATTTTCAATTCCCATGCATAAAATCACTCACGAATTCTTTTCGTCGTTACCTGCGTAGGAATTCGTTAGAGAGACATCATTCACCTGGGGGGATACCTTTTTAATCAAAATCTGATTGTTGGTCACACAAAACCACGATAAACTATGTAGTGATCCGATCGTGTAATTAGATTTCTTTTTTTTTTTTTTTTTTGAAGTCGGACTGCATGAAAAGCCTAACATTACTTTCGGAAACAATTGTGCCTCGGTGTATCCCATTTGGTGAAGGGTCAAAAAGATCGTTTCATACAATAGATCCGGAGAATGCCGATCTTTATTTCCTTCGCTTTTCGGATTCGTCGCTTTCCAGCGTCGAGTTGGTGAAATGCTCCGAATTAGAGGTAGAGCAAACGAAGTCTTTCTTTACTCTATCGAATGCTCTAATTAAATCGTTTCACTTGGCTCTGCACTGAAAGTTCTGTTCTACATTACTCACTGGAAAGTAGACTCCTCGTCCCGACACGTCAGTTATCGCTTCCTTCCCAAATGATTGCAACTTACAAGAATTGAATAAGATTGTCCGAGGGCTGAGATTTTTGATGGATCTTCGGTCGATATGCATCGCTTTTACCAACGGTGATATTTTCATGGTTTCTTTAGATGGATCGAACGATGTGAATGAATCGGTAAATATCGATAACATCATTATCGCATGTGCATCTGCATGAAATCTTCCTAGCAATGATCTCTTCGCGTTGTTTCTTTTTTTTGAAAAAAGACAGAAATGGTGGGTTCTATCGAGTCCCTTATAAAGTGTATGGAGTGGAGTCCGGATGAAGAAGTCGTGGTTTTCGTGACCGGTGAATGATTTTAAGAGAAAAAAAAAAAAATCTTTTGCAATATGATTCTCTCCATTCCGTTGGGTTATTTGTTAACCGGATGATGATAATAATTAGGAAACGACACGATCCTTGAAATGACCAAGGATTTTGATGTAATCGCAGAATTCCCGATTAACGTCGAGGAATTGGGAGAAGGTAGTGTGCATCTTGATCGTCTCACTCATCGTGATCTCGCTTAGATTGAACTGATGACCAGAGATCATTATCTTGTTAGCTGTAAGTATTAGTGTCGGGTGGGGCAAGAAGGAAACCCAATTTCACGGTTCCGAGGGTAAGCTTGCTGCACAAAGAATAGTTGACGTGTCAAACTTTATCCTTTCCGAAGATGATGATGCCGGGGCAAGGATCTCTTGGTGTGGCGATGGAAATATGTTCTGTTGTTCGGCAATTGACACCAATAGAGGTATCCAAATTGCTTCTATCTTCTACCTTGTTTTTGTCATTGAAGATTTCAAACGCGAGAGCTGAAGAATTATTCATGTTCCAATTTAGGACTTAGAATAATCCGAGTATATAATAGGGAGGGAGTGCTGCAATCAACCAGTGAGCCTGTGGACAGACTAGGACATGTCTTAGCCTGGAGGTATGTCTTTAATCACCACCTCGTGGTAATATTTATTATATGACCGCGTCATTCCAATCATTAATATTATGCATCAGGCCAGCCGGAAACCTAATTGCTTCAAACCAAAAACTTCCTGATAAGCATGAAATAATTTTCTTTGAGAAGAATGGCTTGAGACATGGTGAATTTGCTCTAAGAGAATCCACTAGTCATAAGGTAATTCAAAAGTTTATAAGTTTTATGATATTGGTCCATTGCATGATGTAGTAATGCGATGACTCGTCATATATATCTAGGTCATTGAAATATTATGGAATTGCGATTCTACGGTACTCGCGATATGGTTGGAGAGGGGTGCACCGCAAACCGAGAAGTCATCATGCGGTTGGTCTTCAGTTTCAATTCTTGTAGTCGTCCGTTTCTAGAAACTGAATCTAAAAACAAACAATTTATTTCAGTTCAATTGTGGAACATGAACAATTACTACTGGTATTTGAAACAAGAAATCCCGATGAAAGCTGGCGATTCTATTACGAGCGTTTCATGGGATCCTGAAGTCGCTTTAAGATTATCTATTACCACTCAGAGTAAGGAGTTGACTTATTTGTGTCGGCATGGCCTTTCTTTCCTTTCTTTATGATTCAATTTGATATCTGCATAATTTTATTACAGGAAAATGTCACAGGTTTGACTTTGCATGGGACAACTTATGTTGTAATCTAATTAATGAAAAGAATGCTGCTGCTGTGGCTGTCATTGATGGATGTATCCTTTCTCTACTATTTCAATATCTTCGTATGATATTTACATACATGATTCGTGTTATTCTATTGTCGCTTCATGTTTGGTAGAATATATATCTCTAGTTTATGTTTTGTTAGCATCCCCTTACATTTATCAATCCCTCCTTTCACTATAGCCTCAGTTCAACTTACGCCATTTAGAACCATGAACGTTCCACCACCGATGTTTGCGTTCTCGGTACAACTAAATTCACCGGCAATGCACGTATCGTTTTCTCCTAACAATGGTGGCAATGATTTTGCCGTACTCCAAGCCAATCAGGAAATCACTTTCTTTGATTGGCGTGGAGCGATGGAGAAACCCGCGAAACCTCCGACTCTGATTGGATCTATTAATTCGAAGTAAATATTGTTAGTATATAATCCTTCTAAAATTTTTTTTTCAAGATTCTTTCTTACTACAATTTCTAATTGGGATCGTCTTCGGTGTAAAAAGACTCTTTGATCTCAAAAACGAGGGATTCATGAGGCAAATCGCTTGGATAGATAAAGGAATTCTGTTTTTTTTACAATCCGATCCTACCAACGGATCTGATGTTGTCTGTCAGATAGAGGTGGATCTTGAAAAAAATCTGGATCAGAGAATTATTTACCAAAAGTGCTTGAATAATGCATTTGCGGTGAAAAGATTACATTGGGATCACACACACAAGATGATGCACCTGATGTCAAACGACGGGATGGTGTGGGATGGTATGTTGTTCCTTTACGAATGTATTTTTTTTTTTTTTCCTATATATATATTTTGCTCATGTTTCCACCTACTTTTGTAGTGAGAATAAGGCTAGGTCAACCTGGTAATTGCGATTTTGATGTTTCGGAGACCCCATTTGTGAAATTTCCGGAATCTTGCACTTGGATTGGATCAACTAAAATTGGAGCAGATGAACGTACCGAAGTACTTGATTTTTTCTTCTGACACTTTTTCCATGGGAATACTGTCAGAATTTTACCGCTTGACTCATTTAAATTTTTTAAATAGAAAGTAGTATTGGGGATGAGTGTAAACAACAAATTATACGCAAATGAAAGCCTGATTTCTTCCGATTGCACCTCATTTTTTGTTCACAACGATTTTCTTATATTTACCACGTTGGGACATGTGGCAAAGTTTTTGCCACTTCACGTGAGCCTCTCTGGTATTTAAATGGAATTTCGTTCCAAAAGCACCTCACTCAACCTGTCTTTATTTATTAACTATCAATGGCTACTTTTACAATTTTCTGATTAGATCTCAAGGATCCGGCAAATATTCCTTGTGATGAAACAGTACGCGAGATCGAGAGAGGTTCAAAGATTGTGTGCGCGATATATTACGATGCGTCATTAATCTTGCAGGTGTTGATCAAGTGTGTCTTATGACTTTCCTAGTTAAGAGTCTAATTTAATTTATTTTTAAGATGCCCAGAGGAAATCTCGAAACGATAAGTCCCCGGACGCTAACTCTCGCATCGGTGCGAGAGGCTATCAATCGGTATGGTGTTTGCGCCTCATCTTTTCCATAAATGTTACCTTCTTCATGCTGATCGAAAATTAACGTGAGTTTTCCTTCACCTCACGTTAGATTGGACTATAAATCTGCATACGCCACCTGTCGAAGACACCGTATCGATTTAAATATATTATGTGACCATGCCCCGAAATTATTTTTATCCAATATCCGGTCGTTTGTCTTTCAAGTGGAGAAAGTCGAATATTTAAATTTGTTTTTGTCGGCTCTGAGGTATCTTGAAAAAAAAAAAAAGAATATTTTTTGAGCGGAATATACCATCAGTAACCTAAATTCGTTCGCTGCTGCAGAAATGAGGACGTGACAAAGACGATGTATCCCCCTGTTGATAAAATCAGGAATTCCAGGGACGATAATAGGTTATTTCAAATTCAACTACAATGTTTTCTCGATCGTAGTTTGATTGATAAGGAAACTAATGTTTTTAAAATAAAAGTTCATGGGACGCATCTGCAAAAGTTAATACGATATGTGATGCTATTCGAGAAGTGCTTGAGACGTTGGACACAAGAACATATCTCCAATCGATAATAACGACATACGTTCGTCGAACACCTCCAGATTTGGAGTCCGCGTTGGAATTACTTGTGAAACTTAAAGGTCTGTTATGCTTCGCATTCATCGATTTTCTAGGAGTAGTTTAAGAAGTTAAATGTTGATTGTTCGTTTAGACCGGGATCCAAATTTAGCGGAAGATGCAATCAAGTTTGCGATATTCTTGATCGATGCGGATAGACTATTTGATGTTGCCTTGGGGATGTATGATTTCAGCCTTGTGTTAATGGTTGCTCAACAATCTCAAAAGGTAATTCATACAATGGCATTTAAGATATCTTATTTCTGCATCTAATCGCGGGTATTTTTTTCTAGGATCCAAGGGAATACCTTGCCTTCTTGGCCAACCTCGAGAGTTACCCGTTGAATTATCAGCGATTTAAAATCGACGATCACCTGAACCGATATGAGAAAGCATTGCGGAACTTAAGTTTATCCGGTAAATGATCGTTCTCTTTGAATAGAGGATGCCTTTCTATTAGCCTGAGAGAGTACTTTTCCCAACACTTATTA
This sequence comes from Acaulospora colombiana, assembly GCA_910592055.1. Lineage (NCBI taxonomy): Eukaryota > Fungi > Glomeromycota > Glomeromycetes > Diversisporales > Acaulosporaceae > Acaulospora > Acaulospora colombiana. The sequence continues at coordinate 7,316 of CAJVPT010001605.1, read as the reverse complement.
GGTGAGGAACATTTCGAGGATTGCTTGAAATATATTGTTGATCACGCATTGTATAAGTCAGCAATATCAATATTCGCAAACGATCGGGAAAAGTACAAGGTTAGTTTTCAAAGAGATATATTAACACTGTGTAGGCATGCTGGATTTAATTGTTCTTTCGTTCGTTTTGATTTTGAAGAAAGTAATCTCAATATATGGAGATTACCTTTTTACCGAATCAAATTTTAAGGAGGCTGGCTTAGGTTTGGGTGCTTTTCCATTTTTGAGTCTCTGTAAAAACATGAATGTTCCCTCAAAAAATTTTTACAACTAGCTTACACATTGGCTGAGGACAGGCCGAAAGCACTCGAGTCATACAAAGAAGGTGGATTATGGCGTGATGCCTTTGCAATTGCTCAGGAGTTGAACTATTCGTCAGATGATTTGTTCGAGTTGGCCAAGGATCTTGCCGGTTTGTCCAACTTCACTGTAGATTATATGTAATGTGTGCTAAAACTAACTTGCATCTTTTCTTTTTTTTAAAAAAAAAAAATCGAAGAATTACTAGCAGACAAGAGGAAATATCAAGAAGCTGCTCAAATACTCTTGGATTATACAAAGGTGATTTTTGCTTGATTAATTTGACACCAATATCATCTGTTTGTTGTTCTAAAAAAAAAAAAAAAAATCAATCGTTCTTAGCAACCAGAAGAAGCAATAGAATTGTTAAATAAAGGTCATTGTTGGAAAGAGGCTATTCGTATTGTATGCGAACTGTTACTCTTCAAATTCTGTTTTGCTCAACATTATTGTTATTAATGAATGTGATTCTCACTTATTATAAAGTCTCGTGTGTATAATAGGGCGGATTTGATTCAGACCAATGTTAAGCCAAGTGTCATTGAGGGTATGAAATTCGGGCAATATTGGTTAATGATACTTTGCAATTCGAAATTTCACATTTTGCATTTGTGATTTAGGATATTCTCAATTACTTCAGGAAGTGAACTCAATGTCGGATCAACTGAATCAACAAACATTGCGACTGAAGGAGATCAGAGTCAATAAATCCAAGCGATCTCATGGTAAGATAGTTCCACTCTGTTTTATATTATTATTATTATTTATTTTTTTTTTTTTTGCGACTACTATTTACTGCGGCCGCGTTTTTTAGATTCCGAATTATTTAATGATGAATCGTTAGAGAATGTTGATGTGTTTTCCGATACAAGTTCTATGGCAAGCGGATTTACGCGCTATACACAATCGAATACTCAATTGAGCATACATTCAAGTAGAAGCAGGTTTGTATAAAATTCGATGGATGGAGAATCTTTTATTTGGTTTATTAAAATTACCATCTTTAACAGAAAAAGTGCGAAAAGTCGTCGACGAGAAGAAAGGAAAAAGGCACGTGGTAAGAAAGGAAGTATATACGAAGAAGAATATCTCATGGATTCCCTGAAAAGGTTGATTGAGAGGTTCAATACAACTCAAGGTAAGGTTTGTATTACATCAATTATTATTAATTTCTCTTTAATTCATCGATATGTCGATTTCAATAGCGGAAATTGAAAATTTGTTAAGCTGCCTCGTGAGTTTGGGAGTAGTGAAAAACGCGCAACAAATTCAATCAATATTTTATAATTTGGAGGGACTAATAAGAAAGAATATTGACGAGATATTCGATGTTTCATTGATCACCGCCGTGACAACTATAGAGGTATTTTCTTAAATATATAGTATGTAAAATCGTGATTATATGCGCTCATTTCGCGTTTATTCAGGATGATACGGAATCATACGTGACCAAACCGCCTGCCACTAAAGTGATTGAAAAGCCAAAAATAATCGAAACAAATTGGAAATTGCAAATTATATGATGTCTGTGAAAGATCATATCAAAATTTTCAGGTGAATTTCGCTGCAGCAAGTTGCTTGGCTTAAATACATTTGATTTTGTTGTTGTATACAGATTTGAGTAATGGTCTGTTTATGTATGCAAAATGTATAAAATATTTTATATGATAATATAAAAAATCATATAACCTTGAAACCCATCTAGATGATGTAGTATATACAGTATTTAGCAATTGACTTTTAGCCATGGGAAAATATAACACAATGAAAGCTTTGCTTCCTGAAAACGAATCACACAATAGATTGCGGTGTTCAATAGTTTATTAATCATAAAAGTTTACAGCTTACACAAGTACTTCTCTACAATCAAGTGTAGTTCATCTGAAGAATTGAACTGCTTGAATTGACTTTAAAATCCAATTTAACAATTTGATTTTTTGTAAGAGGAATAATTGAAAATATAAAATTGGTAGAGCCGACGAAAAATGATTTATTCCTTCAGTTTTTCCTCAAATTAAATATTAAAAGATTTTGGAAATATGCCTCACCATTGTTTAGATTACAAAGGTAAAATTCCAACACACGCTCTTCCTTCTCGGTCATAATAATTGACACAGCAATTCTCAAAAATACTTGTAGCCCAAATTAACCTGTTCACATTGAACACGTCTTTGGTAAACATTTTTGAGCATTTTGAACTTGACAATATTGATGAATTCAAGTCATTGTAAAGTTCAACTATTTCCTCAATCTTTTCTTGAGATCTAATTTTAAGAGATCAACAACGATCAAAACATTATCGTTAATGGGGAGAACAAATAATAATTTACAGTATATACGCACATAGAAGTGTCCTCGTATTCTCGGATGGTTTCAATAAAAAGTTTCCACCTGGACTTCTGACTTCTTTCAACTCTTTTACTTTCGCATATCAGGTATAGCATTAAAACGACATCCTCTTCCTCCATCAATGATTCTCCGTCGAATACTTCTCTCATTGCTTCCGAGAATTCGTCGTCTAACATAACGATTTTGAATGTAATCATGATCGAATCCAACAATTCCATCTTTGTTGCGTCCAAGTTGGAATCTCTATTTATATGAGCATTCAAAGGTTCACGCACAACAACGTTTGCAACATTATCACCCAAAATAAAAACCAAATTAATCCTGCCATCCCGAAAATCTCGAGACGCATTTTCCAAAACCCAGATTTCCCTAGAAGCTATTGTCCTCAGCGCCGTTTCCAAAATTTCCCTCTGACCTGTGGCATCAATCGCGTTGTTCAGTCAACTTTTAGAATAAATAAATCAACTCTCAACCACCACCTCGCGTGATGCATACCATCAATATAAATCTTGGCGTTCCCCAACTTGCTTAACCCTTCCGTGGATAGACCTTCCCCCTCATCATTCCAAAATTCATCATCTCGATCTTTAATCAACTCGAACTTTTTTCGCAAAAACAAAGAAAACAGTTCCAACATTGCAATCTCGCATCTATATCCAAAAATCTTCTCTTTGATCGATGCCTTCTCCGACATCTGCTGAAAAATTTTAATCTCGTTGGCGTTCATCGCAAGGACCCCCAACTGTGCAAACAGATCCGGTGGAATAATGTTTTTCTTTATGAAATGCGTAAGCTCCGAGATGCCAAGTTGTGAGAGAACTGCGAGTTTCTGATCCCTGAGTGGGTCCTGAGTAAAATTTACTTTGATCGCAACCCAATCGTCAGGATTGTCGGGAATGCAAAAACCATATCCTATCAATACTACGAGTCACGAGCAATACGTGATTAGCGACTAGTTCAAAGTCTCAAACTGAAGATTACCGCAGAATATTAAAAATCAAAGGGAAAAGGATCAATAAATACACACATTCTTCATTAGACTAACGCGAAGGAAATTCACACAAGGTTAACCGAAATATGCAAAATATGATATCTTCCAACCAACCAACGTTCAACGAATCCTCTCATACCTTAGTACCATAATTATTGAATACCTGTTCCCCCGCTTCGATTCCATCTTCTGTAATTAGGTGCAATGCACTTCTACCCTGTACTTTCCACGTGATCCTCTGCCTTGGTCGATGATTAAGCGAATCGGCTAACGGAAACAACGCCTCGTTTAATTCTACCTCATCAGGCTCAATCAATTTGTTGGGAAAACACCGCGACGAAATCACATTGCACGCCCACAAATATAATTCCCTGAAAACGAGAAAAACGTCGTCTTGCCGCTCATATTCATCAAATATATAACCAATTTTCGAATCGGGATCACCCACCATGTTAATTCATGCCTGAACTCCTCATCTTCCACAACGCCAAGAACTTGTTCGTATTCTCTTTCTAACATCTCTTTCCTGTCCTTTGTTCCACCATCCAAATTGGTACCTTTTAACCATTCCATTTCTCGATCACTATATGACAATGATGTCGGAATGTGTTTCGGGAGAACATCAATATACGGATGATAGAACGACTCGGAACCCTTTAAGCGCTCGTGGACCAAGAAGGTCGCTAGCGCGGCGCGACAGCTTAGGATCGATAAGTAGGATAGACGGCTTTTCGCGATTTTGTGGGTTATGGTGAGATGAAAGGGGATAATAGCAAAGGTTTCATTTGGAAAGATTCTCGATATTGCATATGTGGAACCTGTTGTTTGGGATAGGCGCATTTTCCGCAAAATTGATAAAGAGTCATATCATGAACTTTACAGTTTAAGAAAGAACACTTCACTTTACCGTCATCAAATTTTAATTTCGAAAACACGGCTCCATTATCATTTAACCATTGAACGTATTCCCTTGAGCTATCAAGATCCATAGAATTTAGATGGTAACAGATCTTTAAAATTTTCAAGTTACACACCTACAGAATAATAACATACTTATCGATTTTTTAATTAACCATAATGATAAGTGTGTCATCCATAATTTATCACCAGATTTCTGTTCCTTTTGAAACATTGAAAACGATGAGGATTCAACTCTAATCCACGTTTCTATCATTCACTTAAACATGAAAAAGGGCACGTTGAAAGATGATTTACACACATTTCATTCAAATTCATGTAAAACTCGCTCATTTTATTTTTGCTTCGCAATCAACATAGTAGAGAAAAAAAAAAATATTACAAAGAAAAAAAGCCCAGAATGAGAAGTTAAAATAATTATTTCGTTAGAAATGGTTTATCCGGTAACACGTTCTTGAAATTGGCGCAAGTTTTGAACAAGATTGCGGGAAGCACACGCACAAGCTTGACAATGATCATTCTTATGCTAGAAAACCACGAGAAAACCTTGAAATTAACTATCGTACAATTTTAACATTGGTTCCATTAATCGAATGCATTACCTTGCCGCTAAATCGCCACCCGAATGATTGGTGAATTAGAGCAGAAACTAACAACGGATAAAGCCACAACAACAACAATAATAATGAAATGCATACCAAGTTTCAGCGCATTTCTCGGATGAAGCAAGAGTGAGATCAATAAGCGAATTCAATTGAGGTGCGTGCAATGACATCATTTTTGCGGTACACGAAGCCAATTCTTTGGTGGATGGGAAAGTGAATTCGGGTTTGATTCTTCAATTAAAAATAAACTTGACTGCATATATAATTTACCGGCATTAATCCGACATTGTTTGGCACACCCTTCACCATTCGCGTTTTCAGCGCAGTTCTTTAAATAAAAAATAATAAATTTTTATTTTGACCGATTCCTAAATAAATGAAACAAATTCCAGACTAATTCTTACGATGCACGCAGCGGAACTTTCGAAACTTCAAATCAATATCTCGTTAATAATGAATTTCAACACACGAAAGAAAAAACCATTGTAAGCATCACAATTACCAAGTTTTAATATTTTCAAGGTTTTCCTTGGTGCTGGCCATTTTCCTAAAGTCCTTTTTGTTTATGAAGAGACTAAATTTCCAATAAAAAAGTTGGCGTCTTGAAAGGCCTTTTTATCGTGTGCAAGGAAATCGTAAGAATTATGTAATTGTCGCCCAAACGTCGTTAGTGATTTACTCGCGTCATAAAAAGTCCTCACGCAAATGACTTCATAATAGCGTATTGACATCTAATCATGGAAAGCAATAACACATCATTCGATCTTTACTATGGACTTCCATTTATTTCCAATTTAAGTTATTAGAACGAATTTTTGTAATGTGCGTGTGTATTTTTTTTTTGCCATCAGGGGAAAAACTTTAAAGACATAATTACATCACAGGATTTTAACAATGAATATACAGTATATTGATCTTTTATCGTAAAGGAATAATCGTTTAAGATCAAAAAAATCATAGCAAGTTTGTTTTCTATTTTTAATATACTATATCGTCTCTATCGAAAAAAAAAAAAATCAGAACTTATCAATTTTAGAAAAGTTTGAGAAAAGTTACATAACTAGATTGGTTTTCATTTTATTACATTCTTTATTCTCATAATGTCTGATATAGGAAAATCATAAACAAAGATCAAAACAACAATAGAAAATTTTTAATACAATACATTTAAATCTTGTCTTTAATTTATATATTTAATTAATTTTTATTTATTTATTTATTTTAGTTTTAGCTATTTGAAATTTTATTGAAGATAAGTACTTTATTCTTAAAGATTTTTCTATATATTGTTGTAAAATTATTACATATTTTTTACTTATACAGTGTTTCCCAATAAATAAAGGATTACTTAAGAATTATTAAAAATAATCAGAAATAGTTTTTATATATCAATTATTTTATTTTATTAATAAAAACTTATTTTATGAATTAAGTAAACATGTTTCTTATAATGAATTCTATCTCTAGTAAAATTCTTATGAAATATGGAGTCACTTTTATTATTGTATTTAATACATTATTTCCAAACAAAAATTTTTTTATATTTTTGTTAAAATTTTGATATCCACTTTATTTTTATAACTATTGTTTTAATAAACAATTTACTATTAATAAATTTTGTTCAGCATATGTTAAACTATTTAAATATAAAGTTTCATAAAATTCTATTCAATATTTAAATTTTCATTTAATAAAATGTACAACATTTAAAAAATAACAGAATATTTAAAAATTATTATACTTAATTAAAAATAGTTTTTATATATATAATTTTTTATTTTATTAATAATAATAATTTTTATAACTCTTTCCGTTGATCCTCTGCCCACACACAAAAAAGATGTTCGCAAGAAATTTTTTATTTCTTTACTAATAAAGTCTCAATACTATCCTTAAATCAACTTAAAGTTTTACTTTAAGAGATACTCCTAAACTCTTCTTCTTGTTTATATTCGTTTTCAAACAAAAACTTGACTTCCTGTGACCTAGAAAAGTCAAGAACCACCTTCTCTACCTACGGCAAGAAAGTTCTGAAAAGAAGAAGAACTAATAGTGTAGTACTTGAAGCCTTTCATATTGAAGCATGTCTATAGAGGTTTTCTGCAGTGGGAGGT
>CAJVPT010001604.1:0-20635 GCA_910592055.1 Acaulospora colombiana | reverse complement strand
AGTGATAACCTACATATTAAGCTCCATGAGGCTAATAAGATATGAGCAACAAGTCCCCAGGTGGTGAAAAAGCTACTATTTGTTCAAGCTGAGATCTTTCTCTTCTATTATTCCAGTCAGATAAAGTTTAAAACCAAAGTCTTCTTTTTATCCTAGTTAGGCAATAAGACTGAACAGTCTCTAGTCCATGCTAAGCTTCAACCCTTTGGTTATAGTTGAGAATGCATTTCTCCAGAAGTTGTTGAAGGATATTGCAATTAATGAGGATCTCTATTGCTCTTTTAGTATCCTTCCACTATTGTGAAGCAAAAAGATCTTTGGAGAATAACTATTTTGGGTAATGGAAGATATACACCAGTAAAATTCTTTTAACTAGGTATGGTTGCTGAGAGATATCATATTGAAACAACATGACCCAATTTCTACTAGGTCACATAAGAATCTGGAGTCCATTATAAGTCGCTGCCTACTGCAGGTAAATAAAAAATCACTGTCTAAAGAAGTTTAAAACCAAGCGTATCCTGGAAGTAAAGGCTCGCACTAGGTGATAAGTCTCCTCAAATGGTACATGAGAAGAAAATCAAGATCAAGAATGGATAAGTTCCTTAGACAGTCAGGAAAAGAAAGAATATCCCAATTGCACATTTCTTATTGAGAAGAGGTCTTGAAAAGCAGATCTTTGGAGGAAGTTAGAGATATTTTTTTTTTTCAAATTTTACATTTTCACTTTCTTGTTGTCTACTTAGACATTTTTAGATATCTCCCACTCTTTTTTTTTCATCCCATCCTTTTGTAGTTTCCTGTATTCCAGCAGCTTGGTTCGATATATGGCAGTGGCAACCTGCTGGCAATGATGTAGTGAACTAGGAGGGTCTTTATCCAAAGACACTACAGAACGAAATATTGTCCACAAGGCCAAACTTAGAGGCTATTATATTTATAACGAGTTAGTTAGATTATGATAATAGTTTAGCTGTAGTATGTATCATACTGCTCAAATAAAAATATACTTATTTTTTCAATTGATTAATAAAACAACAATCTAACCTGGCTATAGGTTTTAAAAAAAAATTAATTAATATTCTATTTTTCTTAAATAAATTAATATTTCAAATTAATAAGATTAGTTTTTAAATATTACAATTATAATATTTTATTTAAATGATTATTTTAATTATTATAAATAAATAATTTTTTAAAATATAATTAATATTAAATATAAACCTTTTATTAAAATTAATATGTTTTTTTGAAATAATTATATATATTTACTATTATATTAATTCTTATATATTTATAATATTATAATACTATCAAAAAAAAAATCTCTTTTCCATTTATATTAAAATTTTAAAAAATTTTCTTTTATAGTAACAATCCAAAATATTAAAGAGAAAACACAATACTTGTAAAAAGCTTTCCTAACAAACATATTAAGAAGATCAATTAGGACAAGAGACCTAGTGATCAACTATACAAGTAAAGGAATCATTATAGGCAGTGGTAAGGTCTCCAAACTACTCTTGCAAACCAAACTAACAAGCAAGTACAACTCCCTAACTGGTATGAAGAAGAACTGTACAGCAATTGAAAGAGAAAAAATTGTAAAAGATATAAAAGAAAATCAGATCAATACATAATACTAGAAAGATATAGAGCTTGTAAATATAAAGCTAGGTAATAGAAATAGCCAGATGATGGAAATTTCAGAACCTAGAACCAGTAGAGGAGATAACCAATAAAATCACACCAACCTTCCTCATGATAGTAATCTCAATACAATAATGACAAGAGTAAGGAAAGATAGTTTCAATAATAATAACAACTTCATTAATAATAACTATAGCCATAATAGCAATCCAAAGCAAGCATTAGAGATAACAAAACAAAAAGGTCCTCAAGAAAAACATAATATACTCTATGCAAGCAAGATGTTTATAGATCTGGAGAAAGTGCCTGATACTAATAATGGGTCTCTAAAGTATTTAGCATATAAAATTTTGCAGATTACTTATGTCTCTTTTTGAAGGACAAAATTCACAACTCTTCACTTTAATAGGGACAAAAGTCAAAAAATGCAATAAATCAATAATTTAGATAATGGAGAACAATTATAGATGGTTTTTTTATAGTTGTTAATTTAAAAAGTTTAATTTTTATTAGTGACAAACATTTGACTTTTGTCCCTGCCTTCCTCTTTAAGAACCTATCTTTATCTGATATCTCAACTGAAGACAAGATCAACTATATAAGTAACAACCTGGGTGAACCTAATAAATCTGAAGCAGGTATACACAGAGTTTTCCACTGGTATATCAACAATTACAGCTATTTTCAACAACTACTTTGAGGCCTTAGCTGCATACAAAATAGAGATCACCAGCATAAGAAAGTCAGATTTAGGATAGCACTACAGATCAGCAACCTGAAAGTTAGACCCAATCTATTAGGATCTGAAACATCTCAACTATTATACAAAAAAGGAGATCACTAGCTTGTTCAAACACAGTACACTACAACCAGCAGATAAGGTCCAATTTAAATAGTATAGTTTAACTCAAAATAAAGTATTTGAGAAATATGGTCAGATATAATCTCTCTACAAGGATAACTTTTATATATATATATACCCAACAGTTAAAATCCACATAACAAAGAAGAAAAAAACCAATATATCACAATACTTGCCAACCTGCCATAAGGAACTACAACAAGAAAATTATAAGCAATTATTGACTAGATATATGCACATATTTGCTATCTCCTCTCAACTATTTTAATTAGAACAAATAATTCATTATATTGTATTATAAGAACTTCCAAGCCTTAGATAAAGCAAGAAATACTACACTTTGACTTTAAGATATGGAATTAATTTAGGTGACAAAAACAATGAAACTCTATTTCAGATATAGTGTCCAAAAATATAACTTTGGTATCTGCACCATAGAGAAAAAGGAGTTAGTATGAAAAGATAGAACAAACAAACTAGGTTGGTTATTCCTCCCACGCCTATAACAAAAAGAATCCATTCTAATCAGACAAAGTAATCATTTCAATATGGCAAACACAATCAATATAATATAAACCTATACCAATATCACAAGAGGATTTCCTTATCAATTCATATAAACAGAGATAATTCTGGAAACTCTTAGACAGCTTCAAGCAAATATAAATACATTTAAGTATCAGGTTCATATACTAAACAGAGGAATAATTGCAATCAAGGCAGGCCATTTCATTAAAACTAAAGGACCAGCCATCATTGACTTTTTCCAAGCAACAGTTCATCCCCAATAACATCAGTTTCAAATCCCACCATCGAAGGAGATAGATATCAGAAAATAACAAGAGATATTAAACAGAAGAATCAGTCAAATAGGGTTCACGATAAACTTCGCCATGAGAAATAATAGACTACTTAGAATCATTTATCAATTCATCAAGTGAAACAGAATCAATTTGTCAGTTTCTCCAAAATAATCATGATTAATATTCACATAAAAAAAAATACTTGCAACAAGCAATAAACCAAAAAAGTAAATCAAATAAAAAACAAAACTGTTGAATAATGGAAACAATAAATATTAAAGAAATCTGTAATAAAACCAATAGAGTAGAATTATTAGAATATTGTTAAGAAACTCAAATCGATATCCTGTAAATAACAGAAATGTGGTTAACAGAAAATCAGAAATGGAAAAATGTAGAGGACAAATATCAAATTTGGATGACAAAACTAATACAACAAAGATATGAAACAGGAGTAGCTATAGTTATGAATAAGAAGTGATTCATACATGTCTTCAATATAGAGAAATACAATAATCAAAGTCTGCTTCTAGATATAGTCTTTACAAAAAAAATCATATACAAAATAATAACCTTATACAACTTAGCAAATGAAAATGAAAAACAAAACAGAATCAAACTTCAACAATAGTACAAAAAAAAATCAATAAAGCAAAGTAAAAAAATATGTTTATAATAGTAATGAAAAATATGAATAAGTTTGCAGATAAAACCTGGACTGTACAGCAGGAAAGACACAAAAGACTAAACCATAATATATAATAAATACAATAATAGATTTCGACCTTATAGATACATACAAAAGTACTTACCTATTAATAAGAAGCTTTATATATAACAGATTGAATTTAGAGTATAGGAGTAGGTTAAATATTATATGGATATCAAGCTTTCTACTCCCACACATTATCAATATATATCATACAGCAGTAGAAACAATAATCAAAAGTGATCATAGAATGACAGTGCTACAATCCAATATATCATATATATCATGATCCAAGTTGATAACAATAGGCAAAGCAAGATCAATTATATCAATTCAATCTCAAACAGTGGATCAAATTTTTAAGAAAGATGGATAAGAATACAAAAGAAATCCTAAGAAAAAACTTAAAGAAACAGAAGAAATATAGCAGCACTTTAAAAAAGAAATAATGGTAATGGCAAGGGAAACACTTAAAAAGAAAAGATTAAAAAAGAAAGCTGAAACTATACACAAGTCTAAATGCTAAAACCTTATATGGAAGCAACCCAAACTGGATAGAATATATAGATATAGCCAAACATGGCTAGTGAAGCCAGATATAAGATCAAAAAAAGAAAAAGTACTCATTGAGGAGATAGTAAATAAGATTGATATATCAATTCTATTTTTAACAATATTATCCCTATTTCAGGAGGATATAATTCAGAACAAAAAAGCTCTTCACGAATGGTTGCTAGTAACCAAGGAGATCTAAGAAGCAGAAAACACAATCCACAAGTTAAAGTTAAACAAGCAAAGGAAAGAATAATTCAGAAACAGGCAAAAAGGAGATACAGTATAACCATATGAAAGAACAACCAAGAAAAATAATCAACAGTATCCTGGACTGGATATCAATGATAATCAACATACAGAGACTAATTGTAAGAAAGCAGAAAGATAAAATGGAAATAATAACATATTCAGAAGTGATTAAAAACAAAATTAAGAAACATTTTCAAGAATAGACAGGATTGAGACAAATGCTAAATATCAAAGAATACACATAATGGTGATTGCAATATGAATATAAGAGAGATATCAAGGAGTACTAGTTCAATAAAACATTGAAAAAAATTGACACTTTAGAAATAAGCAACACAATTAAAAAGAAAAAGAAGCTTAGTGTCCAACCCATCAGAAATACCCTATGTGCTACTTAAAAACCTAGAAAAAGAGGTGATGGAGCTGCTAGAGATACTTTTCAACAAGATCTTAAGTGCAAGTGACATATCAAAAGACTGAAAAAAAGGGAATATATTCCTATTCCCAAATTCAAAGATTAGCTAGGAAATATCAATATAACATGATCTATTACTCTCCTAGAGACAATCAAAAAGATGTTTATAAGCATTCCAATGGAAAGAATAGTAGAAATATATAACAACTGGGCAGGACTTCTAGAGGAAATATATGATAGCTAATCCATATTTTAAACAATATCATGGAAAAAGTCAAGAAGTTCAGAAAGAAGGTTTGAATCTTCAGTCAAGACATCAGTAAAGTATTTAATTCTATCAAAGAAACAAGATAAACTAAGCTCTTAAAAGAGTTCACATATCAAAAAGAATAATTAAAATCTTGAACAACATACTAGTTGACAAGAACAATAAGATAATTACAGTATATGGACTCACGAAAGAATACTCTATAAACAATGAAATTAATCAAGATGATATCATTTCTCCACTACTATAAAAAATCTTATATGACTCTCTATTGTAAGAGATAGAGAATTGGCACACAAGCTATATGAAAAAACAAAGATAATACTAGATCTCACATTATCGAACTGTAAGAAAATAATAAGTACAGAAGTAAAGAAGGCAAATATTATGCAACTGTATATATAGACAATACTACTTTGTTTGCAAGTAGTCAAGCTAGTATACAAGCTATTATAAACAAGGCAGTAGATTCATAAAAATAAAAAATATACAAGTCAATGACAAAAAATGATCACTGGTTTGCATTAATACTAGCAAAAAATATCAAGAGAAGGTGATTCTACTAAATGGAATGTAGGTAATACCAATGAAGCAACAAGAATCCTGGAAGTATGAATTCCAGAGAATGGAAAAAATCCTATTATAAAAACATTATCAAAGGAAAGATAGAAACAACCATTAGAATCCTGATATGAAAAAAGATCATAGATAAACAAATAAGATATATTATCAATTATATACTTTTTCCTGTAATTGAATATCTTTTAAATGACATAGTTTTATCAGAAGAGAAGTATAATAGACTGAGTAGCATAATGAACAAGATCTTCAAACATAAAGCAGAACTGGTCTCAACAACTTTAAACTATATTATCCATAACAATCTTGAATATAAGCTCTTCAACTTATGGATTAGATAGATCCTTATAAATGGAAAGAATCTACTCTATAGACTAAACAATCATACCCTAGGAGAATTAATAATACAAATCAGACTTTAGTACATACAAAATGAATATTGGTTCACTATATCAATTTTAACAACAGATTACCTTTCTGGACTAAGAGAAGAAAAAACCTAACAAATGAGATACTAAATATACTGAAACTCTAAGGAATTATATTAGCCCTAGCTGTACATACATAGTTTGGAAAAATAGTCAAAAACAAGGAGAGGACCATCAAAGAGATGGTCTTAGAGGACTGAACAACAAATACAAAAACTCCATCAGGTGTAAAATAATTTTATTCTTTAATCAGTTTTTTAATAATAGCAAGACAAAATTTCTCTTTAGGCAGTAGGTGTGAGCCAGACTGAACAAGCAAGGCAGCACTTCCTTATGGTACAGAGAATTAAAAGAATTATTAACTAAAATAGAAAATCTATAAGAAAAAGACAGAAAAATCAACATTTGTCAGGGAACACAAGGATAATAGCTCAGCTATGAATTATTTTCATTTCAATATACCAGTATATTCTTACCAATAACAGTCAATAATCAGATAGTTGGCAACCAAGAAAGATATAGCTAATGATGTATCCCTAAAGTATTTAGTATATAAAATTTTACAGATCACTTATGTCCCTTTTTGAGGGACAAAATTCATAACTCTTCAATTTAATAGGATAAAAAGTCAAGAAATATTATAAATTAATGATTTGAATAATGGAAAACAATTGTAGGTAGTTTTTTAATAGTTATTAATTTGAAAATTATAATTTTTTCTAGTGAATAATATTTGGCTTTTGTTCTTGCCTCCCTCTTTAAGGACCCATCTTTAGGTATAACAACAGTAATAACAAAGAAAAATAAGATCCTCAATAACCAGTCTATTCTAGTAAACTATATAATTAGAAATAACTAGTCTTTATTAGTTTTAAAGTGCAGAAATTGTCCTTCAATAATCCAGAACTCAAAAATAGTACAAGGATCAGCAATAATACATAATAACACAATTGCTTGTAAAATAAGTAAACATCAAAGTACTAAAGAGTATCAAGGGCTGTATCTCAAAACTGCAGAAAACAGATATAAGGCAATCTCCAATCAATAAACTTCAATTATACATCAAGGCTTATAATAAGTCCCTAAAATATTTAATATATAAATTTACACAGATCACTTATGTTCCTTTTTGAGGGACAAAATTCATGGCTTTTACTTTAATAGGAACAAAAGTTATAAAATGCTATAAATCAATGAATTGAATAATAAAGAACAATTATGGATATTTTTTTGATAATTATTAATTTAAAAATTTTAATATTTACTAGTAAGGACATTTGACTTTTATTTTTACTTCCCTTTTAGAAACCCATTTTTATCCAAGGCATTGAGTACATATTTAGAGAAATCTACAATAAATAATCACCTGATACAACTTCACCAACTATACACTTGAATGCATTGTTGACCACAAAGACTTTGATTCAAAGAAGACTAAGAGTCACCACAAGAACAATATCATGACTATAGCAAATTACATAAGAGATAGCTTTTCAAGACAATTTACAGATATTTATAGATTGCTCATATATCAGGTAATATATCAACAGCAGATAGAAATCAGGTGAGTAATTTAGATAGAATCAAAAACTGAAATCACCATCTTTTGAATAGAAATCGAAGACATTATATCATTTACTAGAGTTGAACTTACAACAATACTTATAGTGATTAGTACAGTAGGTGCAAGAAAGAAAATAAATATCATCACAGATAGTTAATATATAATCAATGGGATAAATAAGGTAGCTAAGATAGGAAAACCAGAAATAAGATAATGAAGAGCCCAAACAGAAGCCTGATAAACACAATTCTGAAAATTATAGACATATAGAGAATTGAGGAAAAATGGACAAAAATTAAAAGTCACTCAAAAAATCTAAGAAACAATTTGGTGGACAGACTAGTAGCAATTACACTAGCAGACAAATCCAGAGACATTATTAGAATATAAAAACTTAGTTCAGCAAGTAATATGATAGTACTTAGATAGAATCAATCCTTTGTGGATCTTCCCTTCAAAATACTTGAGAAAAGCCTCCTCAAAATCAAATGAATAAGTAAATAAAGAGCCCTAAGATAAACACAAGAATGGTTTATAGTTCAAGTTCAGGAAAGTGAACTGGAATATAATTATGTAAACACTAATGACATCCAATATTATATCATCCCAAACTGACCAGAAAGACTATAGAGAGAGATCTTTTTGATAGAATATATGGCTGAATACATATTTCATGCTGGCAAATATGCATATATAAAAATTACACTTATATAAAAATCTTACCTGATCATTTATAAGAGACAAAAAGAAAAAGACCTTCATCCTTTTATGTGTAAATTAAATAAGACAAGACTGATTGAAAAGTATACATTCTTCCTCACAAAAGAATATTCAGCCAGGACCAATGGCAATAAACAAAAATAACCAATATATGATATGTGAAAACAATTCCTTAAATCAAAGGCTCAGGCAGGAAAAATAAAGAGATCCAATAAGGTAAAATAAAAAGATATTATCAGAGGTTTAATCACTAACAAGATGAAACAAGCTGTAGTTAAAATTACAGATAATGGGGAAACAACAGTAATGGCTCTAAAAACAGCAACAGCCAGGTTTTGGTATGAGAAGAAAGAAGTCTGGAAACTGAGATGTAACCTGGTTATAGAATGGAAGAAGTCATAAGGAATTCACAAATAGTCAAGAAGACAAGAACTTATGAAGAAAAGAAAGGTCACAGGACTCCAATAGACAACTATATATAGAGATAACTAATACATTATAAGAGACATCCTGAAGAATTGGTACTTTCTTAACACAATTTACTCTATAAATTTCAGTAATAGTAAGTCATAATACACTAATATTCACTTTCAGGTGAAATGTAGTGAGTCACAGGGTTCAATAAAATTTTAAGTCAGTGGTTTTTTCCCTATCATAAATATATTTTCTCACAATTAAATTTGTGTGCAAAGAAGGTATAAATAATTAAATAAAAAACTATATGGCATGACTTCACCAGCTTAAAAAAATAAAAAATATATTATTATAACATTATATATACTGTATATTCTAGAGTTCATCAAATACAGAAGAGCATTATAATTAATGATACTCTTCAAAAAAGTAAAGTCTTCTAATAACTTGGATGAGCTACAGATTCTTAGTACAGCTATAGAGAAATATTACAGAGCTTATAGCCCAATTACCAAATTGAAAACTATTGTTTTTTTTCTTAAACTGCTGGCTCAACCTTACTTTATTTAGATTAAGTATAGTATATATTGTCGTGGGTCACATGGGTGATGCAATTAACATATAACAGTCTAGAATCCAAAAACTCAAAAGTCTGACATGAAAGATTGAGTGTTGCAAGGTATGAAACTATAGATTGAGACTTGGGTACTGATAAGGGAACTATGTGTGTCTGACAAAATATGGAAAGTTTAGGAAAGTTTAAGGTTAGCATAGC
The DNA here is from genome assembly GCA_910592055.1 of Acaulospora colombiana. Lineage (NCBI taxonomy): Eukaryota > Fungi > Glomeromycota > Glomeromycetes > Diversisporales > Acaulosporaceae > Acaulospora > Acaulospora colombiana. Next base: position 10,644 of record CAJVPT010001604.1, on the reverse strand, counting down.
TGATTATAAAGTAGATAATCCATTGTATGTTAGTATAAATAGCTTACCAGTGTAAGCTGCAAAGGCGGTGCTTAATGTGTTAGAAAAACAGTCCTCATTGTAAATAAAGATAAGAATTAGCAATATACAAAAGAAACAGAACACAGATAAAGAGACACCTATCTCAGCCAAGTCAATCACCACATATTTGCCTTCCCTAAGTGTTTTTTACAGGAGGCATTTTCTTCTTTATATTGGTTGTGAGTATTTATGAGTCGTTTAGATTATGCGAGATGCTACAGATTAGTGACGGACTCGCCAGATTAGCCCCAACAATATGAATTTCGGTTTGCTCCGATACTGCCATTTAGAGTTTCATTTACTAGTGAAGTACAGTATGTACAATTTAAACGTTCCCATCTAATATTGTACATCATGTCATAATGGATTGCGAATCGGGATAACCGTGTGGCTTTATTGCGGTATATTATAATATATATATATATTACATAATTTATTATTCTTACACATCTCTATTTTGAGGTATTAATTGTGCGTATTCAATAGAATCCATCTTCAGACCTCTCCCAAAAATGCAAACGAAATTCTTCAAAATATCGTGCACCCAATCAATTCTCCACGACTACCTACCATACACAGTATTTACAGATTCCTAATCAGGTGATTGGATTTTATAAAACAGTGAAATGAGTCAATATCGTGATAAAAAAGGTCATTTAATATGAACTTATTTTATAACTATGAATAAAAACCGAAAATAGTTCTTTACAACGATAATTTAGAGTTAGTATCGTGATCTTTACTGATTCTATTTGCGATACTATTCCAAATTTATTTGTGCATTTACCATTTTTATCCAGAGTTTATACCATTCTATTATGTGACACTCAAAAAATCATTACAACTAACTCGAATTGTCATTAAGCCCAAAATTTTGGTAAGGGGTGGGTAAAAATCGATAATTCCGATTAACGTCACTTACCGGGCTGTCTTCAGTCTGATTATAAAAGAAAATAAATATCCATTGGAAAGTAATTAGGAGATAGATTCAATAAGAAAATAATAGTCAATTCAATAGACATGATAGAAATTAGAAATATATTATTAATAGGCAGTAGTGGTAAAGGAAAATCCACCGTGGCAAATGTTTTAACCGGTACTAATGAATTTTATGAAACTCCAGATCGTATTCGTGGAACCGACAATGCAAAAGCCGAAGAATTTGAGCATGAAGGGATAAAATATCGTGTCACTGATACCATAGGAATTGGAGATCCTATCAGGTCGACAGGAGAAATATTAAGTAAATTAGAAGACAAAGCTGATATTATTAGTGAAGGCTTAAATCAAATATTATTTGTAACTAACAACCGGTTTACTAAGGAGGAAGTTGAAGCATATGAATTACTAAGAAAAGCTATTTTTGATGATCAAGTAGCTGATTATACTACTATTGTCTGCACCAATTTTCCCGAGTTTAAAGAAGAAGAACTCTGTCAAAGGGATCGTCAAAAATTCAGAGAAGAAATCGCTAAACTTTCAATTCCGCTTGCTTTAACTGCGATTATTTATGTGGATAATCCACCATCGAAAGGTCTTTACAAGAGTATATCAAAAATTTCACGAGATGCATCTCGTAAAGTATTGTTAGAATACTTGACAAGCCGTCAAAAAGTTTACCGACCTGAGCTGCTTGCTAAATTCAAGATAATGGTTGATGAGTTCAATTTAATCTTAGAAGATACTAATAAAGCAATCAATAATTTTGATTTTTATAACAATGCAAAATGCTTAAGAGAATTTATTTGTGAACGGGAAAAGATAATCAAAATTATCGAAGCGCGCAGAGAGGAAGTGAAAGAATCTATGAAAGCTCGATTTTCCAATAATACGCTGGGTAATTCCGCTATATTGGGTGGTAAGGCTTTGGCAATTGCAGGGATATGGTTTCACCTTTTTTGGTGCCAGGTGTTGTTTTATCAGCGGGTGGATTGTTGGGCGTTGCTAGTTCCGATTCTGCTGCGATAATCAAGGAAAGTGAAGCATATAAATTATTCGAAGAAACTCTTGAAAAAGACAAGGAAAGACGTGGTGAATTAGAAAAATCACAAGTTGGATTAAGAGAATCTATCAAAGAGCTTGAGAAAATCCACCTTCGCTTTACGAACTCGGAATATAGAAAAAAGAATGTGGATAGAAAAAGGATCGAAATAATTGAGAATGTGCTGAAAAGAATTCTGGGTGAAGAAATTGAAATTGATATGAGCTTGACAAGCGATGAAAAACTGAACATTCTACTGGGTTTAAAATAGCAAGAGCTGTTATGGAAGCTGTTTGTAAAATCGTGCCTTCTCCTTTATCATTTTATTGCATTTATCGAGATCATAAGGAAGTTGAAAGCCGCACTTCTTTGGTTGATATGGAAAAGGTAATTAAAAATTGGGGAGAAGAGTTAGAAGCTTTAAGGGGAAAAGAAAAACTACTTTATGATGAGTATGAAAAAATTAAGTGGTGCAAGGAGGAAATGGCAAAGTTAAATAATGAGCAAAACACAGAGGAAGAGGTTCAAGCTAAACACCAATTAAATGTGGAAAATGCGAATGCTTTATAAGATAGTGAGTAGTAAAACATACAATAAATTCAAACCCAGTAACCGACTTTCTAATTAGTAGCTAGAAAAGTCTATCATTACACCTTCAATTTAAAATATTAAGTATCTTAAAACTTCATACGTATAATCAAGACTACTGGCTTACGTATATCATAACAGTGATTATTATAGAAAAGCTTCCGAAGTTGACATGTACATGCAAGAATAGGATGTAATTTTAAGTCTCTAAATAATAAAGTTGTTCTTTTATGGTTTAACCTGACAATGACCATTATAAATACTGTATAATGTTTTTTATTTTTTGCGTAATACGTATTGTTCTAAAAGGTTTCGTTAAATTTTATATCGTACTCGATATCAAACAATAGAATAATTAAATTTCTTAAAATCCAATGACCATTTTCATTAAAGCAATTTTATAGAAATATCCCTTATACTTTTATAAACTAAGGAATGGAGTTGAATACATAGTACAATATTAAACGGGATAAAAATTATTACATAAATAACAAATTTGTTTAGAAAATTAATACAGAACTTTTAACTAATGTAGAATAGAGAACATAAAAAAAAAAAAGTAAATTGAAAAATAAAAAAAAAAAAACAAATAAATCAAAGATATATTTAAAATTTTTATTGGTTTAAATATCACAAAAATAATATTATATAGTTTTATAATATATAACAATAAGTATCTATAAGCATACTATTAATTAATATCTATGAAACAATAATATAAAAATTTAATATAATATACTCAAATATATAAAGGTATAAACTTTATTATAAAGAATTTATTAATATCAATTCTTTAATTATATTTATATTATTGAAGAATATTTCTAATATAATTTTCTTAAATATAAAAAAATTCATTATACAATAATTATACATAATAATAATAATAATAATAAATTACTTTACAGTTATTAATATTAAGTATATATATTTTTAAACAGATTCAGCCTTACTTTATTTGTATAGACGAGTAATATTATATTGATATTATTTCTATTCTATACTAACTTTTTTATTTAAATAAAGTTTAATAAAGAAGAAAATCTCACATTATGGCTTGTTGCCACCCCTTTGAGTTGGGAATCTAACCTGCCAAATCCTGGCTAGTACTGTATAAATTTCTAAAATATAAAAGATATTTGTCATATTATTTATTTTCTAATATATATATTGATTGATCAAGTTAAATTATTGATTATTTATATATGTTATATTTTTCTTTATATACAGTATACTATAAATCTATTTAAATTTGTTTATTCTTATATAATCTTTCTTTCTTCTTATTAATATCTCATAGTTGTTTCTAGTAGTCATATTAAATTTATTGCAGATATTGTGTAATAGATAGATAGATTCCACTAAGGTATATATAAAAAGCCAGTGTATTTATTATTGTATTTTTAATATTGTAGTACAGTTGTTTAAAAAAGTTTTTTTTTTGATAAAAGTGATAGTTATTTGGTAAAGCAAAGTTTGTTTTATTGCTAAAGTTATTTTCAAATTCAATAGTCTCAGAAATTGTATATATTATTATACTTTTTTAATAACTGTATTTTTTATAAGTTCTTTAGTCTTGAAAAAAAAACTCTTTCTCCTGATTCTCTGACCATAAACAAAAAAGATGTTCGCAAGAGTTTTATACTTTCTTGCTAATAAAGTCTTTATACTTTTATTAAAACAACTTGAAACGTGTCTTCATTTATCTCCCATATCCTCCCTTATTTATTTATAAACTTCTTTGAATAAAAAACTAAGCCTCTAATGATCTAAAAAGACTCAAGTATACACATTCTCTACTAAAGGCAAGAATGTTCTAGGAAGTAAAAGGACTAACAAGTGGAATGTCACCTTATAGAGCTAGAAGTGACAAGAAATAGAGGTTCTGTTGATAGAGGAAGGCTTATTTTCCACCTTTTTACATACTATCTTATATCCTCTTAAAGTACTTACTGGTTTTCAGTTTTCTTGAGAGATTTTGCCTACCTCAATTTGACCCTGAATTTTTGGTAGTACAATGTCACCTGGCATCTGATTGGTTGATATGAAACATATTAGTAGCTGAATATAAGCAAGCTCCTATTGATTACCTCATGTATTCTGATAATGTCATTGGTAATAGAAAAAGAAATCAAGGATATGAACTTCTCCACTTCTTCAAATAAAATTTAAATAAAGCAAAGAAATTATGAGGCTTTTAGAATAGGCATTAAATTTTCTAGGTGATGAAAAGGTGATTATTTGTTCAAGTTGAGACCCTCAAGTTTTTATTATCCTGGTCAGGCAAAGTATATGAAGGAGGTTATTTCCTTATACTGGTCAGTTTGGAAAACCAAAAAGTAGAGGAATGCAAAGTATTGTGCTTCTCTAGGATTAAGAATACATTTTCCTAGACATTATATAATGATACTGCAATTAATATGAATATCAATAAAATTTCTTTAACTAAGCATAACTACTGAAAGATATCAGGAGTTACTCAATAAGACTAAAAAATCATATAAGAACCTGGGGTCTACCATTAGTTATCTTCTTTTGCACAGATGGATACAAAATCAAAACTAAAAGAAAGGAAGCATTAAGCAAGATACTAGATCTGAGTAAGGATAAGTATCTCAGGCAATCATAAGAAAATAATCTTGAGTATAGATAGATAAGTTCACCAGATAGTTAAGAAAAATAATTATATTTCAGAAGGGTTTAACTTCTAATAAGAAGATTGGAGAACATGATGTGCTTTATTTTTTATTTTTTCTTTTTATTTGCATATAGTATAGTTGTGTATTTTTAGATATTTCCCTTCCTTTTATTTTTCCTTTCCCCTTTTGTAGTTTTTTGAATTCAGTTCCTTGGAGGATAATAAGCAGTGATAACCTGCAGGCAATGATGGGTAAGTTAGGAGGATCTTTACTCAAAACTTAGTTCACTGCAAAATATTGTTCCCAAAGTTGCAATTAAAAGCTAAAGCTTTTTTGAGAATTGAAAGCCATTGACAAGTGTATTGATATGAGTTTTTTAGTTTAGCTATAATGCAATTGTTCTATTTATCTAAATCAGTTTTTTTAATGATTAATAAACACATAGTATTGGGCTGATCACAAGTTTAAAAAAAAAAGTTCTTTCATCTTGAATCTAAATTGTTAATATATAAAGAGGTAAATATTTATTTTTCTTTCTTTAAATTTTATGCATTTGTCATTCTTATATAGTTTTGATTACTATATATAGAGTTTAATTTTGATAAACAGTTCACTATTCTATAGATTTAAGTTAAATATTTTACTCTTTTAATCTTCTCAACTGGTATTATACTTGCTTATTTTCATAGATTATAAATATTTATAAATTGTTAACCAATATATTTGATCTATTGTTGTTTTTTAAACTCAAATCTAGTTCTATTGAAAAGATAATATTTTATAAAATATATTATAATTGGAATATTTTTCATAAATTATTTGATTAACACATTTATATTTTTTTTGTTTCACTATAATATGAGTTTGATTTGATTATTAAAAAGAAGAGTAATATCTACACTATTTATATTTGATATTATTCTAGACTTGTTATCAATATTTGTCAATTAGTCTATTATTTTATTATACTTGGTTCCTAAATAACCTTTGACTTTGATTAAGTTGTATAACAATTTGTACTTACTTTTCTCCTGAAATTTAGACTTGATATATATGACTAGATTCTGAACTGCTTCTGAGCATAAATCATAATACAAAAAGATAACTGAAGCATGTTATTAACAAAATTGATCCTATTTATCACAAATAGTATTATAAATAAAAGTTGATAAATAAGAAACTAATTTTTTCTTTTCTATTTTTATTTTTTTATTATTTTTCTTTTATATTATATAAATATCTAGATTGAAATACTATATAACTTTAATATAGATATTTTGAAATCTTTTATACTTAATAGTAACAAATTGTTACAATTATTTATATATACATATATATAACTAGAAACATATCAAATGAAACTCTGTCAAAATGGATCTTAATCAATTTAATATATTTATAACTGTTTTGATCAATCTTGCCACTACTCAAACTACTGCTATTATATTAAAAGTTTTTATCCAAATTCCTATTTAAATGATGTCCTCAATAAAAATGCTTTTGCTTAAATGTTACAATATATAAATATTTTCTTTATTCAAGAAATTGTTAATATTAAGACCTATATCTATTTTACTATAATTGGATCAGGAGCTACTCTATATTAGTATCTTAACTAAATACAAGCTATTCAAGCTATAGGATATAACCATATTTTTGATAATTGGAATACCTTTTCTATACCTTTAAAACTATTTTTTAGTCATCTAATTATCAATAATATCTTTGTCAAAAAATAAAAAGACTGATATATAGATTCTATATAAGAATATATAATGTATTTTCAAAACATCCTATCACTTAAATATCACAATATATAAATATTTTCTTTACTTAAGGAATTGCTGATATCAAGACCTGTATTAATTATACTATTATCAAATTTAAAAGTGCTGCTCTATATTAGTATCTTAACTAAGTATAAGCTACTCAAGCTATAGAACAGAACCATATTTTTGATAATTGAAAAACCTTTTCTGTGTCTTCTAAACTGTTTTTTGGCTATTTAATCACCAACAGTATCTTTGTCAAGAAATAAATAGACTGTGCCAAATAGACTCTATACAAGAATGTAGAATATAATTTCAAAATATTCTAGAATAGATAGATAATATGAGCAAGAAAAATCAAGTCATCTACTTCATAGAAGATTAAAGTTTGATATCAAAAAAGAAATAAGTTATTAGCACTTGCCACTTTTGAAAATGCTTAAAATGCTACTTCTGCTTTGATATTGCTATGTATAATGCTGAAAAATCTGCTGCATTGAGACAAAAGAAGAAATATCAATTGAAATTGTAATAAAAACTTGCTATCCTCACAGAAATCTCAACTAAACAACTATCAAAGAAACCTATCATCAAACAATATTAGACATATTTCAAATTATTGAAGTAATTACTTCAATTAAACTATTCTAAACTCTTTGAAAAAAGATGATATAAACAATGATAAAAGGATCTCTGATATAAGTGTAACTATTCTGGATCTTATGTTAAAATTTATTAGATAGAAATTAAAATCATTACTGAATTAATCTACCTGAAAAAAAACAAGGAAAAATTGCTTCAATTTAATGGAAAAATTAATGAAAAGTTTGTTTAAATCCTTCTAAATAGTAAAAAATCCCAAAAAATTATGGATAAAAAATTTGTTAAACAAATCTATCTGTTGAAAACCACTACACATCACTTATTGTAAAGCTTGCTGATAGATAAAAGAAGAATATGATCCAGAAGATCTTTATCCAGAAACTTGAACTTAATAACTACTGGACCTCCAGAATAGATGCTCAGCTCCTAAACCTGTAACAATATGATACTATACTTGAAAAGCCCTGGTTATATCATACTAATCCCTATATCAATTAAAGAAGTAACACTCTAGCTTTTCAATATGGACTATACACTATTACTGTCAAGACTAGTATCAAGAAATCTGAAACTACCTTTGAATAATTTGATATCCATATATCCCAATACAAACTAACTGCCACTCTAAAATTGCTAAATTATTTGCTATCTGCTTTGTCATCTTTAAAAATATCACTAAGGAAATAATTCTAAAAAACAAGCTCTAGTACAAGAATTTGCTAATGTATTTTCCAAAGAACTGTTAAATAAATTGTCATTATTATAAAGTATTAACTATGTATTGAATTAATACCAGGTTTAAAACCACTATCAAGATCAACTTATCACTTGTTATACTTGAAAATAAAAGGTTTAATAAACAACTCATTAATCTAACTTCAAAGTATTTATTTGACTAAGCATATCACCATTTAATGTTTTAGTACTTTTTGTGCATAAAAAGAAAGGAATCTTAAACTTTGTATTAATTATTGTATCTCGAACAAAATTACTATTAAAAACTATTATCTATTGCTTCTTATTGAAGAATTAATAAATTGATTAATTGATGTCTACTATAATGAATCCATGCCTGCTTCTATTAACTCTGTGTAAGTATATATGACTCTGCATAACTATAAATCTGAATCCTGCCCTGTCTACTATTCTTAGACTTTTCACATAATTTATCTGAGATAATCTTTAGTGATCCTAGGCTGAGTGCCTATCATTATAGTTAATTTGTCTTGTTTCTCCAAAATAGAAATTAGCACCATAAACAGAAGTAGTGTAAATTAATAAATTTCTTTTATTTTTATTATTATTCTTTTTGTTTTCTTCTTTAAGATATATTATAGCTCCATAAGTCTGAACATTCATTATGTCAAGATTTATGTATTTTTAATTAGTATATTTATAAATTTATTTATGTAATTTCAAATAAAAGGTACTTTAGGCCAAATTCTTATATAGAGAGAAAAAGCCTCTTCTGAATAAAAACAACTTTGTTGTCTTGTTGGCCAAATCCAATTGTTCACTGACTTTTTGAAAATAAAGTCTTTTATATCTATTATTTTTCTAAAATCAATCTTTATAATAGATACTATCAAATCAGAATAAAAAATATCAATTTTTACAAAACTGTCTTTTGAACAAGATATAGATATTTCAATTTTCGCATCTTTACTTTTGAACTAATTAATGCCCTTGTAACCTTATAACACTAATAAATAATATATTTTAAAAATATCTAGATAAGTTTGTTAACATATATCTGGATAATATCTTGATTTACAATTAAACTAAAGAAGAATATTTAGATTATATATGAATATTTTAATCACTTTCTGAAGACACAAACTATATGCTAAGGCAAAAAAATGTGAACTGATACAGAAATAAGTTGAATAAATAAGACATATTATTTCTAAACAAAGGATCTCTCTCAAATGTTACTTAAGTTAATAATTTTTAGAACTTGCTAATTACTACTAAAAGTTGTCAAAGGATTCTCTGCTATTGTCATGCCTCTTACTATTCTCTTATATAAGAATATTGCCTTCAATTTGACTGATACTATATATAAGGTATTTTAACAAATTAAAGAAAAATTGATCATTATATTAATATTAGCCCTATCGAATATGGAAATGAATGAAACCCAATAAGAAAGTAATTGAGATACTAAGATCACAACTTGACTCCCAAGAGAAAACACTACAATGGAACAATGTCTTCACAGAAGTTTCCATAAAACTAATCACAAAAAAACTCACTTGGATAATTTACTTGGCAAAATGGAGACTCCTTAACTAAACAAGATATAATCATAATAAAAGAATAGTAAAGGAAATACATTGGGAAATAACCATCATACTATTATAAACAATCAAATAAGTGACCACCATACAAACTGGGAATACCAAAACTTAGAAACTTCTTCCTCAGTATCTAGAATAATGAACTGCCAACCAAAAGCAAACTTTATGCTAGAATCATATCTATATTTAAGGATAACAAATACCCAAGATGTAATAAACCAGAAACTAGTATATATTCTTTTATCTGTAATCAACTTAGGTTCACCAAAGAAGATTTCCTAATCAATACTATAACCACTTGTGTCAAAGCTATACAACACAAGAAAAGGGAAAGAAATTTGAAAGCATCTTTACAGTAAAGCAAATTTAAAATATAAAGAATATATAATAGCAAGTATTAGAGAAGCCTTTTTTAAGGAACTAGTCTATAATATTCAAACTTCTATTCCAAATAAATTGGATAGGAAAACTTGTCTTATTAAAATACTATATACTTCAATATAATTAATTTTCTATACAAAATTTGGACAGTAAAATATGAAGCATTTCGGAGATAGAAAGTCACCATGGACATTATAAAAAAAAGGGAGAAACTAATAAAATATGAAACAAAAAAGGAAGACTCAACCTTTACTCAAAGAAAAAGGTACATAAAAGACTAGTACACAAATATAGTCAATAATTTTATGAATCAATGGCTCATT
>CAJVPT010001603.1:0-20642 GCA_910592055.1 Acaulospora colombiana | reverse complement strand
CTTTTCTCCTTTTATGTCTTGTATCAGAAAATAAATTTTTATGATTCTCATTTTTTCTTTATGTAGAAAGGCAAGATCTATAGTGATAAGTCTCTCAGCAAGTGTCTTGTAGTTGTATATTCTATATACAATTTCTTTGTTGATTATTATATTGAAATCTTGACTGATTATTTGGGATTCCTTGTGGATTCAAATAGTTTGATATTTTAAATATTTTTAATATTTTGATTAATATTGTGAGCTATTAATTTCTGTGATAATTATAATTTCCCATTCTGCTGAGTTGCAAAAGTTGAACCATGTTTTTTATTTATATGTTTCAACTAGTCCTTGTATGTTGAGTATAGTAACTTTCCATATAGATTTGTAGTAGTGTTTATTTGTTTGTATAGGTTATATTTATATATTAATAAAAAGTATACTGTTGTCAGTTGTGATATTTGTTGAGTTTTGAGGAATTTCTTCTTGATTTGATATTGTGTGACATGGTTTTGTAAGAATATTAATACTAAATGTTTCTTGTTGTCATATGTTTTTGATATTCAAGTTGCTTTCTATTATTGTTAATTTAAAAGGTTTTGTATATTACCTAAAAAATAGTTGATGATTTCATTGTATATATGATCCATGTTTTTATTGAGTTTTAGTATGGATAATTAAATTTATTGTTGTTGAGTATGGATATCTTGGTTACTGTTGATGGAAGTCTTTTCTATTATTGAGTTATCTTTTCTTTTATTATAAGACATAGTATTCTTTTCTATATATTTGATATATTCTTTATCATAAGTCTCAAAATTAATAATACATTCTTCCAAGTCTATAATTTCTTTTTTGATTTGTGAGATTTCTTATTTTATTTCATCAAGAATATTTAGAACTTGTACTAGGTTGGATTGGAATAATTGTTCTATTGTTTTGTTTTCTCTTAGTGTTTTAACTGCTGTATATAAGAATCCAGTCTGATCCTAATATATTTGTTGATTGGAATTTTTTATCTAATTATTTTGATATGGGCTAATCTGAATTTGTTATAGAGCTTACTGAATCTATTTGCTTGTTCTGTATTGTAGTAGTTCCACTGTTCTCTTCTTTATTTAATGAGTTATTAGATAATCAAGTGTATTGCACTATTATATATTGTGTAGAATTTTGTGTCAATTGGTTTCTATTCTGTTTAAACTTCACCCAATGTGAAGTTTTGACTATCACCTTTTCTAAGTCATTCTGGTTGTTGAATCCTACTATAACAAATCATTTGCATTTATATGACATATGTCTTAAGATGTAGTATATTTTTGCTTTTGTTTGTTTGCATATATATTTAAGATCAAAATTTATGGTATTGAAGAGAAATTGATCAGTTTTACTGTAATGTTGTCATATACTTTTATTTGATTTATGTTCCATTGTATATCAAAAATCTTGAGTCTGATTGCAATAGAATGCTCTACTTGTTGATTAGTTCTTCTTTTAATTGTTGATTTGCATACATAATAATAATTGATTGTTACATTTGTTATATTGATATAGAGATATTAATAATCTCTCCATATTTGGTAAATATTTGTTATATGTCTGTGAATTTGATGTTCCGGAGATATTCTATACCCTAATACTTATTTCTTTATCTGGTTTAAAAAATATAAAGGCCATATGTTCTAAATATATATTTTTCATATCAAATAAGATAGTGTTGCATATTTTTTTTGCAATAGGGTGATCACTAAAAATAGCAATAATATGTTTGTCTTCTCTTTTTTTTTTTTACTATGGATGAAAAGAAGGCTGGTAGAAAGTTGAGACTTTTAATTATGTATACAATTTTTTGCTGATAATTCTTTCTGAGATAATAGAAGCCTTAATTCCTATTTTAACTCTTTTTCTACCAAATTTGATAGACTGTCAATAGGGATTCTTGATCTAAGCTTGCCAAGTTTGCTCATTATTCCTTTGGTTTTGAATATGATTTTTTATCAAATTTCTTTACTGTATTGATTGTCCTTCTTGCTATTGCTTGATTTCTTTATCTCTATATCGAAGTTTTCATTGTACAGCATGTCTTAATTCTGACTTTTCAACCTTGTAACCATTGAAGTCTGGATTCCAAGTAACTGACATTTTATATCTTCTATTAGTGTCATTTTGAATTTTGCATAGTAAAGGGTCATAGAAGATTCTCCATATTAATGGTAAAATAGTTTCTTCTTGATCGATTCTATCCCCTGCTTTTATAGGGCTGGTAAGATCATCTTCAAATATAACTTTAAATTCTCTGTTTTTGAAAAGGCTCATCATAATCTTGATAAAACCTTTTGATACCTTAATTCTTTCTATTACTTTTACTAGCATATCCAGACCAATAGTATCATAAGCTTTGGCTGTATCTTGGAACAATATCCATAGTTCTTTTTTGTTCTCTTTCACATCTTCGCAAATGTTATTCAGAATTTGGATTGGTTCTGCCATACTTTCTACTGATAATCCTGCATAGTTGAGTCCTCTAAGAATATTATTGATCTTACAAATATTCCTCATTCTGTTAATCAAAACTTCAGTGAAACACTTTCTAGTAGCTTTCAATAATATTATGGGTCTCATATGTAAAAGTTTACAATCCCAAGACTTTGGCTTGACTATAGGATATATATAACTTTGCCTCCAGGATATAGGTGTAACTTCCCATTTCAAGAAGTTGTTAAGCATTTTCCTCAGGTATTCTTTTCTATCCTGGCTTAATCTCTTTAATATCTCATAACTAATCTGAGATTTGCCTGGGGCCTTGTTATTGAGAAGCATCTTGAGTATTTCACATAATTCTTCTTGTGAGATTGGTTCGAGAAGGTTTTTATACCAGCTCTCTTAAATATAGTTTCTGGGATTGTATTCCTCTTTCCAATCTTCTGTCAGATTATCAAAATTGGCTTCTTTTCTCTTGAAGACTTCTAGGTGATATTGTCTTATTTCTTTTTCAATTTCATATTTTTCTGTTATTATATATTTGATATCATCTTGTCTGATTTTGATCCTGTCTAATATAATCTTACCCCCTTCTTTATTGGTTAAGGAGCTTACCATTCTTCTTTGATTGTTTTTTAGAGTATCACATCTTTGTTTTAATGTGATTTTAATGGCATCTCTTATCTTTTTGGGTCAAGTCTTTGACTAATGAACTTTAGACCATTTATTGCATCTTGGATATCCTTTTTTAATAATACCCTGGGCATATTGGAGATGCTATATTGCATACAATAATTTTTGATCTGATAATATGGATTGTGAACAGTGTTATGTTTCTCTATTGTCTTGTAAAGAGTTTATAGCTTTTCTATTTCTTTCGAGGTTTCAGCTTTCTTGAGAAGTTCTTTTAGTTGCAAGGCTTTTCTGTATTTAACAAATTCAGGGCTATGTTTATCATTTCTTTCTTTATGTGATATGACTTTTTTAGTTTTAAGCTTGTTGAAAGCTGCTTTACACATCTGTTCTTCAAAAACTTCCCAAATCTTGTTTGCAAGTTTTCTTCCTTGTCTACTTTAGGTTCTTCTGAGAGGAGAAATTCCAGTTTCATTGTAAACTTATAATCCAAGTTTTCTTGATAGGCTTGCCACTGTTCCGATAAAGATCCTTTTATGTCAATTTGTCTTTGATTTTGTGTTTTTGATTTGATAGTCGGGCTTCTTGTAAAGAGGTCTTCATTATAGAGAGTAATTATAAGCATAGTATGATCACTCCCTATAATTTCTTATATTTCTTTATTATCAAATTGTAGTAATAGATATTTTGTTAGGCCCTGTGATATCCAAATATAATCAATTCTACTACTGCTTGTGACATTCCACTATGTTGGAGTTTTATTTTTGCCTTCCTATACTGCTTGGGTATCTATAAAGCTCCATTCATTCAGAAAGTTGAACAGTGGAATTTCAGGATATCAAGAAGCTCTAAACCTAATCTTGAAAGATGTTGTTCTATCTTCTGATGGATTATAGGCAGCATTTAAATTCCACATTACTATTATATGAAAGCTTTGTCTCTGCTTCCTTTTAATAAGACTGATTAACCTCTCTTGTACCTTTTTGCATCATTGTTTGTCTGAAGGAATATAAATTTATATAATACTGACTTTTTTCTTTTTCATGAGGAAGTTAGCTGCTATTATATAACCTTCCTCTTCTTCTATTAATGCTATTTTCTTTTTCAAATCTTTTCTGATTAGGAGGCTGACCCCTGCTCCAAATAGTATGTCTTTATTGATACTATAGAAATGCTTATAGATTTTTTGATTTCCAAAAGTCTATTTTGCATTGGTATAGATCAACTTAGTTTCGCATATTCCCATAATACTTATTTCTTGTTCTTATATCTCTTCAATAAGACTTTGTTGATTTGTCTTGTTTGTTACACCTCTGATGTTGTGTGTGCCTATTCTTACCACTCTTTTCTGAATATCGTCTTCTATCTCTTTTGTATTCTTTATTTGCTCATCTATATTTTGACTTCTCAAAAAGATAATATACTTATTCTATAGAAATTTATCTATGTTTAGGTCACCACCTTATTCTACAGCTTCATTTGAATCTATGTTTCATACTTTGCCCTTGTTATAAATCTTGTTTGAGGGAGAACCGGACTCTTTCTCCCCATATTTATTTTCATCAACTAATGTGACATTTTAGAAATGATCAACCCATACTGGTCCTCCTCTTTTTTATCAACTGAATCTTGATTTGCCTTCAAGCTTGGCAATTCTTCCATTCAGTTTTTCCAGGTTTGTAAATATAAGCTTTAGTGGGTCTTGTTCATCTTCAAATTCTGGTTCATTATATTGTCTCCTAGTTTGGTTTTCTGGTGGACTTCTAGGATTTCCCAATAGTATTCTATTACTTCCTATTGCTGGGTGGCCTAGTGTTCTATGATGTCTTTGTGAAGTGTTACCATTCTGACCTTGATATCTTTTCCTTTGATTAATTAATCACATATTCAATGATTGTATTAGAGCCTATCAATTCACTGTCTGATGTTGGCTCTGATATGAGTTCAATATCTGTTTCTACTATTTTATATCCCAGTCTTTCTTTTAATCTTTCAGTTTTATGTTTAGGACCCCTTATGGTTTCTTCTGTGGCTTTTACACTCCAGGATAGTCTTAGTCCTTGCAAGAAAATATATTACTTGCAAGCTCTTGTCAATGCTTCTTTTGTTGCAAAACATACTATTGTAAAGTTTTGTTTTTTCAATGTATGAGAGTTTCTTGGTATATAATAAGCCTTAGCTTCTGTACCATTAAATGTCCTGGCTACCAAACTTGAGAGTATTCTATTTGTTTCTAATAGCCTGGCTGAATGTTTGTTTTATTTAATTAAAACCTCATTTATTTATTTATCAGTCAGTTCTTCTTTAGTAAAGATTGTTCTTGTCATTTCTATTCCAAGTGGTGTCATCCATATTTCTTCAGGATTGGTTTTGAAGTGTTTATGTCACTTGAGATAGACTTTTACTCTGGTCTTTGTTTTTACCTTATAGATATCGATGTTTTTAACATCTTCATATCTTTTTAGGTATTCTTTTATATAGCTTCTAAAAAGTTTGTGATCCATATCCACTAGACTTATATATTATATATCTTTGCTTTTTTCTGGATTGTGGATTCGTAATATCTTTTTCTCTATCTTGTCTGTAGCTGATTGATCAACGTGTTCTTCTTTTCCTGGTTCTAGTCATTGGAGACTAAAGGCTTCTTCCTTTCTGTTTACCTCTTCTAAGTATTTAAGAAGATCTTCTTCTTCTTTAAAGTGAAGAATCAGCCATTCATTGCTATTAATGAAACTTTTATAAAGAAGAATTTATTTATCTTGAGATAATTTTAAGGTATTGTACAAATAGGTTCTAGATTTCTTTTTCGAGCTTCTTGGAATGTTTGCTATTATGACTCCTAATCGATATACTCCTTTTTTACTTATATAGTATGGATTTGGAATGGAATTTGCAGCTCTATTTCTTGTACTGTATAAGCTATATTCATCTATATTTTGTTCTTTGATCTTTCTCTCAGTATTTCGAATTCCATTACCTCTTTTATCTCTTCTTGTTCTTGAACATTAGACATTGTAATCTTATTATCTACTGTTAGATCATTTTCTAACTAAGTGACGATCTCTGTGGGAAGGGTTTTTATGTTTTTTGGTATATCTTTTTCTTTTTTGATAATTTCAAGAAGTTCATTTTCGATATACAGCTAAAGCAGATCCTCTTCTTTTCCTTTCCCAAGTTGCCAGAGGTAGGTTATATATTGTATTAAGATTTGTTCTTTATGAAATATCATCTTGTCTATTCCTAAGATACTTGCAATAATACTATCAAGTATCGTACAGGTTTCTGGGGCTGGTGCTTCTTCCCACTTGAATAGTGGCTTGCTTCTGTTTGACTATTTGTTGTGTAGCCCATAGTTTATTATGTTTGTCATGCTTTTTTGCAAGTTGAATTAAAATATCAATAATATCCTTTTCTCTATTATATATTATTTGTAGAATCTTCTCTGTTTTATTCATTGTGCACGTAAAGAGTAGCTAATAGAGATAAATTACATAGTGTTGCTAAAGTCACGTGGGGCGGAAAAATCTTTTACATGTTTTGTTTCTTATTTTAGTAATTCCTTATTTTGATTTGTGTCTTGATTTTGTTTTGATCAGACACATATTGTTTATCCCTTCTTTATCTAGTATTGTTTACTTGTTTACATTAGTTTATAATATTGTATTATAGATCCCAGCTGTTTTGTTAATGTTAATCACATCCTGTGATGATGTTGTAATTAAGGATCTTGCCAAATTTAGTCACTTTTGTTGTACTGTTGTGTTAGATCTTTGTTGAGCTTGTTTTGACAACAGGTCTGTACACGTGTACATGTTCACATTACTCTGACTAGATGTTTTGATGTTTGCAGGGTGGGGTATGTACGTTAGACTGTTTAGACCTTGGGAAGCTTTGATGTCCTTCTGGGTCTTGAGGGATTTGAGGTTTACTTGATTTATCGGGCAAATCTACTTTCTTTAAGATTCCTTGTAGTGTCAAGAAAGGTGTCAATCTGCACTGGCCTGGCTACAAGCACTGTGAAGTTGATATTGGCTCCCTTTTTCTGACTGTTAATAAGTTTATATTGGTTTCTTTCCTTCTTCTTGAAAAAGGAGAAAAAGCCAAAGTTGTTGCTGTATGTATGTATTTTCCAACAATCTACTGCTTTAGGGCTGTACACAAAATGTTGTCTTGTGCTAGAATAACTGTTGTATGCTAGTATTGCAAGAATATGTGTCTTGAATTATAAATGTTTCTCTTTCTTTGGGTGAATTGCCTAAAAAGAAAATTTTTAAGGATCTGAGGGATTTGCGGAAAGAGTTTTATCTATTTATCAGATTATACTACAGTATTTTTAGTATTGTTACTATAAAACTAAAATATTAATTTACTCATTTTAATTTGTTTTTAAACTTTAAATATAACTTTAGAAGTAATTTGTTGTTCCATTTAGTTTTGATTAATACTCTTTTATTATGAATATCATTAGTTACAGTTTATTATTACAGAAAAAATTAAAATACGGATTTATTTATTAATATATAATTATATTTAATAAAAAATATTTATATAAAACTTATATTATAGGTTATAATATAAAAAATTTTTTATTTAAATATAATTACTAGTTAAAAAAATAATATAAATAAATTAAATTCTATTTTTAGAATTGACTATTTTAATAAGTATAATTTTTTTTAAAAAATTAAAAAAATATTAATATATAATTAAATTTAATATAAAAGTATTTGTTTTAAGGCTTATATTATAGACTATTACTGTATATACAAAATTTTTTATTAAGATTTAATTATATAAACAAAATTATATTTTATTTTTAAATTTTTAAAATTTTTTATTATGCCTTCTTTAAATCTTAAAAAAAACTTTTTTTTATATTAAATTTTCATAATTATTATTTGCTATCTTTTAATTCTTATTTTTTATCTCAAAAAAGTCTTATTATATTTTTTGTATATAATACTATTTTGCAATTATTTAACAATTAACTACAAAAATTA
Source organism: Acaulospora colombiana (assembly GCA_910592055.1). Lineage (NCBI taxonomy): Eukaryota > Fungi > Glomeromycota > Glomeromycetes > Diversisporales > Acaulosporaceae > Acaulospora > Acaulospora colombiana. The sequence continues at coordinate 12,549 of CAJVPT010001603.1, read as the reverse complement.
TATAATTTTTATATAATTTGTATATTGAAAAATTATTTTTTTTTATTTTCAAAATATTTAAAATCTATTTAAATTATCAATAATATTAAAACTATGCATAATTTAGAAAACAGAATTAAAAAAACTTTAATTTAAATTTTAGCAATAAATAATTTTCTATTACTCTTAAAAAAGTAAAAAATTAAACTTTTAATTTAAATAATTATTAAAGTTATGTTTCTACAGTAACTTACAAAAGTTTGAAATCATCTAATAATATTTTTTATTTTCAATAATTTAATTATTTTTTGTTTTTCTCAATTCTTATATAAAAATTTCATAAAATTTATTCTAAGTTTTTAGAATACAAACTATTTTCCCTTAATTTTTTTAATAGTGTTCATTAATATAATTCTTTTCTCAAAATTAATTAAAGATTTATAACTCATTTAATAATTATTGCTTTTTTCTGATCATATGATTAAGGTTCTTATTTATTTTCTGATATTCTTTACGTTTTTTCAAATTATTTCATATTATTCATTTTTTTGTTTCTATATCTTTTCAAATACTGAATTTCTATTTCTTAAAATTTTTTCAAGTCCTTTGATAATTTCAGGGTATCCCCAATAACTATAAATTTTTTGTATCTCCTTGATTTCTTCTTTACAAATTTGTTTTACCATAATTATATAAACTATTTCTGGATTTTCTTTAAACATTATATATTTAACTTCTATTAGATTCAAGTTATTTCTGATTAACCTTATTAATTTCTTAATTATTTCAAAATATTTTTCAATATACACAAATAATTTTAACAAGTCATACAATTCTTTACCTATTCTCATCATATTTAAGGCTAATTCATATTGTTTTTTCCAACTGTTATAGAGTTCTATAATAATCCATTCTTTCTTCAATTCTCTTAATAATTGTTTCTTAGTTATAAGGTTTCTCTGTAATCCTTTTATTCAAATAACCAACCCAACTTTTTTAGGATCTACTGTATATATTTTTTATCAATATAATCCTTTTTATTTTCCCCAATTTCAAAAAATAGATATAGTTTTTCTTTTTTCTTGAGTATTTCCCCTAACTTGATGTTATTATATCTAACATGTTTTTTCAATTTTCTTTCAAAAAGTTCCCAATTATTAACTTTTTTCTTTATTTCCTCAATAATTTGTTGATAGATTACATTGTATTGTTGATTTGTTATTATAATTGATTTTTTATTCTATTTAACTAGATTCAATTGAAGAATATTTATACTTTTTTCAACAATTTCCCTTTTAAATACATTCATCATTATTTGTACCAATATGTTTTTTTTCCAATCTTTTATTTTGTCATAAATTTTTTTCATAAATTTATCCATTGTTTTTCCATATCTAATATATCTAGTTCCCTTTTCTTTACAATAAATATAGCAAAGTCTACAAGTAATTTCAAGATTTCCATCTTTCTTCTTCAAATATTTGAATATAGAATGTAATATAGCTCCTTCTTATACTACAAAAATCTTATAATCAATATACAATTCTTTAATTTAATTCATTTCCATTTTGTTATATTGTTCTCTAAAGTTTTTTTCACACTTCTCACAACAATTCTCTTCTAACTTTGTTAAATTCTTTTCTAATTCAACTTTCTTATAATAAAAATTTTATAAAGTTTCAGAAAATCTATATATAGTATATTGAAAAGGTCTTTGAATGTTTTAAATGTGACTATCTTAACTATTCTTTATTTTTACAAGATCCTAGGGTAAACATTCTTTCTGTTTTATATACATTATTTGTTAATTCTTTCAAGAAATCAGTATAGATGTGAAATAGTTTATAAATATAATTTTTATCATAAATATATGATGAAAGTACTTTATAAAATTTTCTATCTATTTATATGAGATTCAATAATACTTCATATTGTAGCCTCCCACTTTCAAAAGATTCTAGTATAATCTAATTGTCTTCTAAATGGTTTGTTAATAATATTTCTATTGTCAGTTCTCCTTGGATATTGTTTTTTTTAATTTTTATTTTTATATAATTATTAATTATAATATTCCTATATATTGGATTTACAGTACATAATGGATTTTAAAAATAGAATTCAATTTTATTTTTGAGTTTAGAAAGTCATAAAAAGTTGTGTCATCTTGAATCCATCTTTTTGCTCTATTGATCAATTTTCTTAATTTCTTATTATATTTCAATAAGAGTTCAATTTCAATAGTTTCAAGTTCCTTAGTATATTTAAGTATTTCTGAAATCCTTTTAGCCATTTTATTTCAAAAATGAATTATTTCTCTTTTTAGATTCCTCATTTATTTATAATTTTTTATGCATTTTATACCAATTTTCTTTGAATTTTTATAATTACTCTTCAATTTTCTTTTACATTTATTTGTCCTTGTATTTTTCATAGTATAACATATTTTCTATCTTTATAGTTAAAGAGATATATATTATCTTCAAATTTATCTATAAGGATATTTCTTTGTTCTTCAGAAATTATTCTGTAAATATTTAATTTTTCTCACATTATTCTTATGATATATCTCTTTTCATTATCTTCTTCAACTATTAATATTACTTTAATATAGTTTTTTGGTTCAAAATACTATCTTTCAATGTTATCTTCAATAAGTTTTCCCATTTTTGTCTGTTTTTTGTTCTTTTTCTTAATCTATGTTACTTATATACTTTGTTAATTCACTATCATCAGTTTCTGTGGCATCTAAGTTTGTTCTTAAGTTATCATTTTTAAATATTTCAGTTATTATTTCAAAAATTTCTTCCTTTATCTCATTCTTATAGTATTTTTTCTGTGTTTTTACTAAGAATGCATGTGCAAGTCTCTTGTTAACATATGTGGGGTGTTTCTTTCTATATTTAACAGCCCAAGTCTAGCTTTTTTTATTTAATGAGATTTTCTACACAATTCTTCTTATATTTTTCCTTAATTCTAATATGGCTTATTTATCTATTAAGTTATTCTTATATCTCTACAATAACAAATTCTTTGTCCTGATGCTTAGTTCTTCCTTTTCTTTAATTATTTTTGCAAGATATTTTCTAACATGTTTTCTATTTTTATCATAGCTTCTTTATTCTTTATCACATATTTAATTAATTGGTCACATTGTTGTTTATCTAAATATATTTGAATGTATATAGAATTAATTAATTTTTTTTGGGTAATATATGATTCCCCTAATTTTCTAATAATTATTTCTAAAAATGATTTGTTTTTCCTATAGTGATTTCTACTTCTTTAGTATATTTTATTATTATGTGTTTCATTCTTAAACCTTTTAATCTTTCCTCTGAAATTTCTTTCAAGGTTTCAATAATTCTGATTAGTTGATCATCATCTTGTATTTCAAATATTGTATTTTTCTTATTAATTATATCTTTACTTATTTTTTCTTGAGGTATTTCTTTTATACTCATTTCTATCATCAGTTTATTATATTTATCAAATAGTAAATTTTCTATTATGTTAATTATTTCCTCTTCCTTTTCAATAGTTAGCATTATTTCTATTCTATTATATTGCATTATCCTTTATTTCTTTTGAACCACCTTATAAGTGTTACTCCTTTGATATTGTATTTGTTATATTTTTCAAAATTCCTGAATTTATCAATTTTAATAATATATTTAGATATTTCTTGTTTGAATTCCTTACAAAATATTTTCACTAATTTTTCCTTAATGGGTTTATATACAGGTATTTTTTTAATGTCACTTCTATTCTTACAAAATTTAAATATTTTATTTGTTTTGTCATTTTCCTTTCCTTCAGTAATTTTTTCAATTCATTATACTGTCCTTGATTTATTTCTTTATATTTACTCATTAACTGGTTTATAAATACATTATTTATCACAATTATTAGGTTATATTCATTTCTTCTGATGTCTATATCTAGATTTATTTTTGTATTATTAGATTTTATTATCATATCTAATAGTGTTCTTGATCTATTTTCCTTTTGTTGTATAATTTTATCAATTTTTTATTTACTTGTCCTTTTCTTATGTTATTTATCATATACAGTATTTAGATATAATCAATTCTTTTCTCTTGATGATCCCTTCTTGAATTATCATTTTTTCTTTAAATATTTCAATAAGTTCATTAAATTCTTTATCAATTATTTGTTCAATATACTTAATACTTTATGCTTTACTTAAGATAATCATTTTATATTTACTATATGTATTATTCTCTCCTGAGTGTTTCAATATTATTAAGTTGATTTGGATTTCATCACCAAATTTTGGAAATAGATTATTATTTATTTTGATTTTTTTAATAATTTTTTCTTAATCTTTTATGATCCTTTATATAATTTTTAAAGATTTTGTCAACTAATATCCTTTGTTTGTCTGTTCACAATATAACCATACTCTATATCCTGCTGGTATACTTCTTATAGAAAATTCAATTTTTTCTTATGGATGCACTATCAAATATTCCTTATATACAGTATATAATATATTTTCTTTATTACCCCTAGATCAATAAGTATATTTTCTTTTTTAAATTTTGTTCTGCATTTGTTGCATCTTGTTTCAGATAATTTTTTAAAAATCCATGTCAAATATATTTTTCTTTTATATAACCTATAAGTCACCAAAAAGAATTCATAATGGAGTATAATATCTTTTATGAGTTTTAATTTTATTATATTAGTTAAAAATCTCTCTCTTCCCAAGTCTCTTGATAGATGGAATCCATCTCAGAATTTTATAAATGCCCAATCATGAATTCTCATGTTATTAATTATCATTCTAATTGATTTTAAAGCAATTTTCTCAATCTTCCAAATGTTTTTGTTAATATATGAGTTTATTTCTTTATATCCAAATTTATATGTTTGCATGAGATTTATTAGATCCCTATATTGTTCAATCCAATTATCTTTGATATCTACAATGTATTGATATATGCCTTTTTTATTTCTAAAGATGAGGTATTTCAACCTTTCATAATTTTTTTGTATATTGTTTCAATAATGAATTTCAAATTTTTCATCTAGTAGCCTTAACTTATTCATGTCTTCTTGTGTTATTATGACATATTCCTTTGAAATTTTCCCATCATATATTAGAGTTACAAATCTCAGCAAATAATTTTATAATGTGATATTAAAATCATAGCTCTTAATGGTTACTTGTACTAGTAGACTTGTTTATTCTATTAATAGGATTTCAATCCAACAGTAGAAATTATTGCTTCAATTAATTCGTAATATTTTTTAATGTCAGATTTTTTATATAAAGAAAGTTTTAGAATATTAATTTATTCAGTCTCCTTATATATTGGTTTTTCAAGGGCCCTATTGCCTATCAAAATTCTTCTAAAATGTCTATATTTTTTCAACAAAATTTCTCTTTCCAAAATATGAGTTCTTTCAAGAATCTATTACTTCTATATAAATAGTTTAATTTTTTAATTGAAATTCCTATTATATATACTAAATAATTTTCAAAAGAAGTTATATCCTGTTTCAATTTTATAGTGATCTGTCTAGAATTTTTCATTCTAGACAATCTCATTTGTAAGTATCTTTTATATTCATATCCTATATTCTTAAGCAACTCTTGTAATTTTTCTAAGTTTTTATTGATTCTTTTTATTTTTGTGCATAACTATTTACAGTATATGGTTTTCCAAGAATTCCAGTATAAGGGTTATTTCTTCTTTAGTAATTTCTAGTATATCAATAAAAAATTCTTCTTTAAAAATGTTGAATATGTGTATATTATACAAAGAATTTGTTCTTTTAAATATTTTTATTTCTAAGTCAAGGTCTTCAGGTTGTTCGATAAGAAGACCTATTATAAAATATTTTACCTTGATCTCTAATTTTGTCTTAAGTAGTCAAGTATTTATAATTTTCTATTATTATCTATGGTCCAATAATATGTTGGGTTAGAAACTCACTTATCAAGTAGTTTAAAAATGGTTATTGAGTAGTCAAATAATAAAAATTTATAAATCAAAGACCATTATATTTTTGAAAATAATTGAGTTTTCAATCCTCTAATAATTTTATTAGTGATTTTCTCAACTAATGTAGTTATAACTTTACTATTCAAAATTTTATCTATATATATTTCAATGTTATTTACTATAAATATTGCTAGATATTCTGTAAACTTTTCTTTTAAATTTTCTATTATGAAATTTCTTATTACTTTAATACATTGTTTTCTAAATTTTTCTTTTAAAAATTTATCTGTTTTATCTTTTATTGTTCATAATATTAATCCTTTTAATTGTTTTTCTAATAATGAAGTAATTATTCCAAACAAAGTAATTTGTATAAAATTAATCTCCAGATTACTTTTTATTAATTCATTGTCTATTTTTTATATAAGATTTATTTTCAAGTGTTATCAATAAGTTCTATCCCTCCTTCCATTATATGTTCCTGTACTTCTAAATTTTATAAAGTTTCTTTTTTGGATATCTATTATAATTGCTTGTATACTTGTTACTATAATTATTATATCTATTTTTATTTTCTATATAATTTATTTTTTCATGTGTTGATGCTTCATGACCTTTTCCTCCATAGACCCTATATTTAATTTTTATTAATTCTCTATGTATGGTTTATGGCATTTTATCTCTTGCCTCTCTTGGAAGTATTAGGCAATATTTTATATGATGTCTTACATCTTCACAATTCAAACAAGGTCTTCTTGTTAATTCTTTTGCTCTCCTATCATGCCTTATCATTGTTTTTGATTTTTTCAAATTTTTTGAACAATTTTTTTTAATGTCCTTTTATTTTATATAAATCTGCAATCATGCTATCAAGATATCTTTATTGAAGTATTAGAAAACATCTATAATATATATAGACTTTTACTCAGCAAAAATCAAAACTCTTTTTATTGATCCTCAAATTACATACAAAAAAGATGTTTGCAAGAAGTTTTAATATTTCTACACTAATAAAGTCTTACTACTTTCTTTAAACCAATCCAAAAAAGTTCTCTTAGAACTTTTTCACCATTTCTTCCCTTTTGTCTACAATCTCCTTTGAACAAACTGAACTCTTGTGGCTTGCAAAGTTCAGCTCCTATCTTTACTATCTATGGCAAGAAAGTTCCTAAAGGGAAAAGAACCAACAGTGAAGTACCTTCCACCTCTTAGTTATGATAGAGATAACAGAGGTTAAAACTAGTTAAAGAACTCAATTTTTCATCCTTTGACTGGTGTTTTGGCCTCTCAGGGCTATCTTTTTCATGGCTTTCTAGGGAATTTTGCCTACCCCAGCTTGACCCTGAAATTTCGGGTAGAACAGATCTCACCAACTCTGATTGATCGATATAAAACATGTTGGACAAGATTGATAAACAAGCTCCTATTGGCCATCTCATATGTCTGAATGCATTTTCTTAGCTCCATAAGAACCTGGGGTCCATCATAAGTTGTTTTGTCTGATATGGGTGGATACAGAACATGGTACTGACACATCATTGGATACAAGAAAGAGTCCGTCCAACCATGGTAAAGGTCACAAGACACTCGATTGATCTTTTTTTAAGTCAGAACCACCTACATCCTGATTGTATATCAGGTAGGTTCCAACCTCTACTGCCCGGAAATTCTAAATCAGAGAAAGCATGAAGCCATCAAGGATACTTAGTGGTAAAGCTTATGCGCAAAGTAATCCAAGAAATTTTCGTTCTATCTTCAAAAAATCCTGAGCTGGAAGATTGGAAGGTTAATATCATTACATCAATCGAAACTCGAATTCAAAAATGTCAGCAGTGACATGCGAGCCGGTCAGAATGTCTGAAAAATCCTCATTAATCGTTAGTACCAATGGACACCAGCAGGGTATATCGACTGCAAGGCTAGGTACTGTCCTTCATATAAGAAATTAAATCTGAAATAAGATGCACAGATGGATAAGTATACCCATATTTAGATAGGAATGGGTTTAATTGATGATATACTGGGAGACTTGCAAGTCGATCATGTGAACACCAATATATCACCTGGGTCTTCTTGACTACTCCCTCCCCATAAGCCTTAAACCTGTACAGTCTCCTCTTCGGCCTCCACCTTATTTCTGTAAAAGGCTCAGTAGAAGTTTTCCCTCAGACCTTTCTACAAGAAGAACTTGAACAAGACAGGCATGTGCCAAGAAACAAGACTGATACATTTCACATAATTGTTCAATTTTTCTTTTATTTCTTTTATTTTCATTTATGACACCAGCACACTCTAGGGATGCTAGTTTTTTTTTGGAAAAAGAAAGGGCAATAAGTCTTAAAGTAGCTTTAAAATAACTTTAGCTTATTGTTATCTTTATATTTCCTGAATATACATCCATGTATTCGTGCTTTGCACAATGTAAATTTGTAATTTAGGATTCAATAAAGTTAGGCATGAGCCCATCAAAAAAAAAAAAAAAAAAATAGACTTTTACTTGATAGCTAATTTATTTTTATATATTATTAGTTAAAAAACTACACTACTTAAAAATTTTGAAGAGTTCACCAAGCTAGTTTGGACTAAATTAAAACAAAGTCTAAACTAGATACTTTAAGTCAGATTTTGAGAAAATATTATACTTCCTTGATAGATTGATTATAACTTCTATATATTAGGATCATCACTTACAATTTGTTACTATAGATTATTTCAAAAACAATAAATTGTTGAATTACAAACTAGAAAAAGGAAAAAAAAAAAAAAGAAAAAAAATCACAACTCTTTAAAAAATTCTTATTCAAGTAAATAATTTTCTCTCAAAAGAGATTAACCTGATTGAGATATTCTTTGAACTTAAACCATTTGAGAAACTTAATAATTCTTGAATGTTAGAATTTTAAGAAGAATATTTGAGAAACTTATTCTTATACTAATGTATATATTCACTTATTACAAGACTAGTTCTAGTACTACATTACAATAGAGTTAGCCTGACCAGAATAAAAAAACCTCTGCAAAAACTTTATCTAATCAGGATAGAAGCTTAGAGACCTCAACTTTCTTTCCAAAAAAGTTTTCGTATCATCTGAGAGACTTGATTAAAAAATAGGGATACTATATTTCTTATTCTTTACTTGCTTTTTAATATTCTAACTATTATTATTGTAAACTTGTTCAGTTAAAGATAACTTTTTTCATTGACTTTTTTTTTCAATTATCAATGATATTATCAAAACATATAAGTATAACCAATAAAAGCTTGCTTAAATTTCAAAAACTAATATGTTTTATATTAACCAATTATCTTTGATAAGGATTTGTGCTATCCAAAATTTAAAATCAAATTGAGGTAGGTAAAATTCCTCAAAAAACTATAAAAGTGAAAGTTTTAAAAGGATACAAATAGTCAAAAAGGAAGAAAATAAGTCTTTTTACTGCAGAAGACCTTTATAAACTTTCCACTTCAAAGGTTAGACAGGTCTTCATATACTTCAGTCAGTTTTTTTTCCTTTGAAAACTTTCTTGCCATTGGTATCAAAAGTATTACTTGACTTTTTTTGATTATTAAAAGTCAAGTTTTTGAGTAAAGAGGTTTGTAAACAAAAAGAAAAGTATAAAAGTGACTTTTAAAGTTATACTTCAAGTTGTTTCAATGAAAGTATTAAGACTTTATTAGCAAAAAAGTGTAAAAACTTCTTATAAACATTTTTTTATAGGTGATCAGAGAATCAATAGAAAGAGTTATCTTCAATATTTATATTATATAAGTTAGTATTAATATAATTTTATTATATAGTATATTTTACAAATTAATAATAAATAAATCATATTAATATTATAACTCTTTCTGCTAATCCCTTAATAATACACAAAAAGATAATTGCAAAAAAGTTTTATACTTTTCTACTAATAAAGTCTTTTTTGCTTTCCTTAAATCAACTTGAAGAATAACTTCAAGAGTCCCTTCCAACTCCCTTTCTTATTTATATTTCTTTTCAAACAAAAATTTGACTTTCAGTAATTAAGAAAAGTCAAAATATATTTTTTTTACCTACAGTAAGAAAGTTCTAAAAGAAAGAAAAACTAATAGTAAAGTATTGAAAGCCTATCTTCTGAAGCAATATTGTAACTAAAGGTTTTGTGCAGTGGATAGATAGATGAACAAAAGCCTAAACCATAAAACTTTCCTTTCCACTGTTTCTATTCTCTTAGAGTCACTTATTTTTCAGAGTTTTTGAAGAATTTTGCCTACCTCAGCTTGATCCTGAATTTTGGAGTGACATAAAATAGATATAGCTTTTGCTAAAGGTAATTGATCAACATGAAACATATTGGTAGCAGAATATAAACAAGCTCCTACTGGTTACATCATATATTCTGATGACTTCATTGGTAAAAGAAAGAGAAATTATAGATATGGATTTCTCTACTTCTCTAAATGAAGTATAATTAAAGCAAAAAAATAATAAGACCATTAGAATGGACACTAAATTTCCTAGGTGATGAAAAGATAGTTATTTGTTCAAACCAAGGCCTTCAACTTCTTATTATCCCAGTTAGGCAAAATATGTAAAGAAGATTATTTCCTTATTCCAGTTAGGCTGTAAGATCAAAAAGTAGAGAAATATAAAACACTGCCCTTCTTTAGGATTAAGAATGTATTTCCCCAGATATTATGTAATGATATCACAATCAAGATGAACACTAATAAAATTCCTTTAACTAGGTGTAACTGCTGAAAGATATCAGAAGTTATACCACAAGACTGAAAAGTTATATAAGAAATTGGAATCCACCATCAGTCATTCTATTCTGCATGGATGAATACAAAATCAAGATAAAAAAAAAGGAAGCATAGAGCAAGACACTGGATCTAAGTAGGTGATAAGTACCTCAAATGGTCACAAGAAAATAATTAAGATTACTGATATATAAGTTCCTCAGATGGTTAGAAAGAAGAAGAATATCTCAAAAAGGTTGACTCCTAATTATAAGAGGTTTCTAGCAGAAATCTTTTGGAGGATATGAAGCACTTTTATTTTTTTATTTTTTTTTCATTTTTATATAGCACAATTGTGCATTATTAGATATTCTCTTTTCTTTTCTTTTTCTCTTATCCCTTTTGTAGTTTCTCAAAATCAATTTCTTGGAGAATAATAAGTAGTGACAACCTGCTGGCAATGATGTATAAATTAGGAGAGTATTTATTTAAAATCTATTACAAAATAAAATATTATTCTCAAGGTCATACTTAGAGGCTGAAGCTCTTTTGAGAATTGAAAGCCATTGACGAGTGAGTTAGTATGGGTTTAGTTTAGCCATGATACAATTGTCCTATGTATCTCTATTGGTTTTCATATTGATTAATAAATACACAATGTTGGCCTGACCATGGATTGAAAAAAAATAAAATAAAATATATCATATTAATATTTATCAAAATTTCCAATTTATTAAATTCATATATTTATTAAATTTTAGATTATATATACAGTATATATATATTTTTAACCCACAATTAGGTTAGCATGGTATGTTTTTATTATATATATACTAGGTATTTATAAATTATTGTGACTTTTACATATTGACTCACTTATTATCGAAAAGCTATTTCTCTAAATCTAATCTAGGGAATGTTAAATTTTGGATTATATATTATACTTATTATTTAAAATAACTATAGCTAAATATTAAAAAAAAACTTTTTCTATTGATTTTCTGACTAATAATAGATCCCTAAAGTATTTAGTATATAAATTTTCATAGATTACTTATGTTTTTTTTTGAGGGACAAAATTTATAGCTCTTCACTTTAATAGGGACAAAAGTCAGGAAATACTATAAAACAATGATTTGAATAATTGAAAACAATTGTAGATAGTTTTTTAATAGTTATTAATTTAAAAAATTTAAACTTTTCTAGTAAGGAATATTTGACTTTTGTTCCTATATCCCTCTTTAGGGTCCTATCTTTACCTTTGACCATATATAAAAAAAATGTTCACAAGAAATTTTTTTATTTTCTTGCTAATAAAGTCTTTATTTTTTTATTTTTTTTCCCTTTGTCAGATTAGTTACATATGCTTTATTAAATATTTTAAAGCTATATACTATATATAACATAATATATAAAGCTAATTTTTTAACTAACTTACTTATCTTAGTTGTTTTATCTTTTTACGTACACACTAGTCGAAAAAAAATTATTCAGCATATTGCCACTCATGTAATATTTGGCAAAAAATACTACTACTCGTATAATATTTAGCAAAAAATAAACAATTTGACAAAAAAAAATGACATAAATAAATCGGCAACTACAAAAATTGATAATCAAAACTATTCATTAAAAATTCGTCAAAAATTCATCAACTATTCATCCATTATTCGTCAACTATTCGTCAACTATATTTGCAACTATTCGTCAAAAATTCGTTGACCATTTGTCAACCATTTGTCAACTATTTGTTAACTATTAGTAAACTATTCATCAACCATTTGTCAACCATTCATAAATTATTCATCAAAACTATTCATTAAAAATTTATTAATAATTCATTAAATTATTTATTAACTATTCATTTAAAATTCA
>CAJVPT010001602.1:0-20651 GCA_910592055.1 Acaulospora colombiana | reverse complement strand
CTGTATTTAGTGATGTTTTGGTCTATTTTTTGTTGTCTTTTACCAATGGTTGGGATGCCTTCTTTTATTGTATAGATCCAGTAAGGTCTAGTTGTGGAAAGGATGGTAGTGGGTATACCTTGTGTGAAGACATTTTTGGTTGTGATGGGGTAACCTTGGTCTTTAGTTTCTAGTGTTTCTCTGAGTTTATTTTGTATAGTAGTGAACCAATTAGGAGTTGGGCCTGGGATAGATCTTTTGTTGATTCAGATGACTTGACACTATTCTAGCATTTTAGTTCTATCTGCATTGAGAAGTTGTCCTGTGAAGAGGATATTGTGTTTCTTTAGGTTTTTTCGATATTTAGTGTAGAAGACCTTGCTTATTATGTCCTCGATTGAGGTGTCAATTTCTTTTATTAAGGTCAGGCTATGAGTTTCTTATGGCAGGTATGCTGTGAAGCCATGTCTTCTCAGGAGTCAAATGATATCATGTGTGAGGTTATTGCCTAGTTTTTTCAAGGGGCTTTCTATTTTGTTCATGATGGGGTGTGTTGACCAGAATTCATTTTACAGAATTTAGAGTCTTAGTCTTGCGATTGCTCTTGCTCTGTTGGTTCCATTAATTCTATTAGTCCAGTTTGTAGTGTGAAATAATAATTGTCTATCCAAAGGTGTATTATGTTGTACTTGTATTTGTTGTATAGGATATTGTTAGGAGTCATTCTGATCAAGCCTAGTTTGTGTTTGAAAGTTGAGGTGATGTTGCTCATGAGGAGGTTGCATGATTTTTCTGATAGAATCATGTCATTGCATAGGTATTCAGCAGTGAGAATTAGGATGTGATTTATAATGTATTGCATCTGTTTATCTGTGAGGTTTTTTATTCCTATGAGTGCTTTGGTCTTTCTGAATTTCTGTTGGATTAAGTTTCTTTGATAGTCTTTCTTTCCTGAACTGTCATGCCACACTCCTAGAATTCTAACTGGCATTCCTTTGGGGCAGTCCTGGAGGGTTTGATCATTGATTGTTATCCCTTGCTCGAAGTCCTTTTCTTTTCCGTTGATGATGATGAGTTGTGATTTTTGTGGGTTGATTTTAATGTCATTAATGTGATAAAATTCTTCAGCTTTTTTGATAATCCTCCTTATTTCTTCAATGTTGTCTGTAATTCAGGTAATATCATCCATATATGCACTGACTGCAATGTTTACTTTTTTTGTTGACCATCCTTCTTGGAGGTTTCTGCAAGTCTTTATGGAGATTGTATATCCTAAAAAGTTTTGATCGATTTTGGTTATAAGTGGATCATAAAAGATGCACCAGAGGAGTGGAGATATTGTGTCTCCTTGGTCGATGCCATCCTCAACATCATATTCTACTATGAAACCATGGCATGTCAAAACTTTGTTTTGTCTGTGGTTGAGTATACTCAGGAGGATGTTAATAAGCTGAGGGGGGACCCTGATGCATTTGAGAGCTAAAGTTAACATTTCTAGATTGACTGAGTCATATGCCTTTGACATGTCTTGGCTAAGGATCCAGGCTTGTCTGTTTGTATCTTTTGCATGTTCAACGATGTTATTTATTATATTAATTGATTCTTGTGTGCTGCAGCTGGGAAGTGCTGCCCAATTCAGTTCTAAGAGAATCTTGTGGTCCCCTATGCATCGTGCCAATCTGTCTATAATAATTTTTGTGAAAATCTTTCTTTCTGCATCCAAGAGTGTAATTGGTCTTGTGATGTCTAGATTGTTTTGCCGTATTGGGTAGATGGCTTCTTTGCTCCAGTCTTTTGGGATGTCCCCTTCTCTGATGATTCTGTTAAAAAGGAAACGAATCTCTTCTATTGCTTTGGCTCCAAGTTTTTTATAGGTTATATAGAGGATTTGATTTCTCCTGGGAGCTGATTTTGCGCTTCTGTCTTGTATTGCTTTTTTGATTCACTGGTAGATATTTCAGTTAGGGCTGACTGGTACCAATGGGGGTTGATGTTTTTTTTTGGTTCTTATTCTGCTACCCAATAGGGAAAGTTGGAGATTGATCTGATTTTTCTGGCTAGTGTTCAGTTCTGGAAGTGTTGTCTGACCCTTTTTTTGATTTCTGTTGGGTTTGTTATAATTGACACTTCTTCACCCTCTGTGATGATCTTATCCAGGATGATGATTCTCCTGTGTTTTTCCATAATGCTGTTTATTATCACTTTTTTGTTTGTTGCTAGGTATTCTTGTCTTATTATTGTTCTACATTTGATCACTAGGACTTGTTTTCTATAGGTGATAGCTTGGGCAATAACTTTGTGACCTCATATGATTTTCTGCATGTAATCTAGCCAGTATTGCAGAAAGTTGTTGGAGTGCTCTGTCTTTAGTTCTGTAAGGTACTATTGGATGTCTGGGAACTTCTCCTGAATCTGTTTTGGTAGAATGGGAGGAGGTTTGTTGGCTTTCTGGCTGGCTTTGAGTTTGTTGTGGAAAAGTTGCAGCTGTGTTAAGGGATCTTTGATTATATCTTCCTCACTGATTATTCTTTTTTTCCTGTGTTGTTTTCTCTTTGGAATGTGGAGCTTGACTGCTCTTAGGATATAGTTGCAAAAGCAGTTCTATTGACTATCTATCGATTTTGGTTTTGTACTTTGGTTGTCAAGGGCTCTATCAAATTCTGAGAAGAATTTTTTCCATTGTTCGCTATTAGCTAGCTACCAATTGTATCTGTGATTCGGCTTGTGGTAGGAGACCTCCTTGTAAGAGTTTAGTTGCCATGTCTCTATCTCAGTTATGGTGGATCTGTGGTTACTGGAGATCAGGGGTCTAAGGTTTCTCTGATATAGGCTTTTCTGCTTTGCCATGAGGGAAGTATATTCATCCAGATTTGATCAATTTTACTGCTGCTGTCCTTTCGGTACCAGGTAAATTCTTTTTTGCTTGGGTTGTATAGTCTATATGTGTCCTTCAAACTGGGGTCTAGGAGAGTTTCTATCTGAGGGCCTGTTGGTTTGTTGAATGTTGTTTGTTTGTGTATGCTATTTTTGTCCCATGCTGGGTTGAGGACTCCATTGAGGTTCCCTAGAATGAGGAGGTGCTAGTTCTTTTGAAGGGCTTCTCTTATCCATTGTTTCAGCTTGTTGAGAGTGTCTTGTAATTCTTTATCTCTTTTGTCTGCATGGAAGTAAATACCTATAATTCTGAGTTTTTGTTTTTTTGGGAAGGCAAGATCTGCGTGGATGAGCCTTTCCTTCCATGCTTCATATTTATAAATGTGATCTGTTATATCTTTTTTGATTATCAGGTTGAGTCCTTGTCCTAATATCTGTGCGTCATTATGTGACCAAATTATATTATAGAGTGAGTGTTTCCAGTATTTAAATTGTTGATGCGTGCCGTTAGTCTCAGTTGTTACTATAATGTCCCAGCCTTTTGTGGCGCACCAGTTGAATCATATTTCTCTTTTGTAATTATTTGTTAGGCCTTGGATGTTGACTGTTGTGGTTTGCCAAATTGGATGTTGAGTGTCTAAATCAGTGTATGTTGTTGATTTGATACTACTGGGGGTTGTCTTCTGATGTGTAATCATTTAAGGAGATGGTTGAATCTATAAAAGTTCGTATTTGTATGTCTCTGAATATTTTTTCTGTTTGTGTGAAATAACTGTTATATGATAAATTTTCTGGTGGAAGAGATTCTGGTGTGTTAATCATTAATAGTTTCTAGGGGGGGAGGTTGTGCTAGGGATTAGATCTGAGATTGCATTTAGTGCCTTGTACATATTTTGATCCATCCTACTTATGAACTCGTGGATCTGTTGTTATTGTGCTCAAATATTGGAGTGCTCCTTTTTGTTTGGTTGAGTACTAGATGTTTTTTTTGGGTAGGAGGAGTCTTCTTCTTTATTCTCAGTTAACATAGTATCTGTGAGGTTGTCTTTTGGAACCTCCAGGTTGTACACTCTTTCATCTAGGTCATGATGTTTTCTTTAATCTTTTCAATTTCTTGTTTGATTTCTTTAAAAAAGGCCTTGATATTAGTTAGTGTAGGGGTGTTCTCTTCTACCCGGCTTGATTGGCATTATCCAGATTTGGCTGCTGCAACATAGGATCCTGGCTTAATGTGATGGTGCTGTGAAGGTTTAGTTTGGTTTCTGATTGGAGTAGTATGTGCCAGTCTGAATTTGTTGTATAGTTTGCTGAATTTGTTTGTTTGTTCTTTATTGTATTTCCTCCATTGCATTCTCCTTTCTTTGATGGGACAATTGTTGAGTAGGTGATCTGAGCTATCACAGATTGTGTATAGTTTGGCCTCAATAGGTTGCCAGGTGCAGTTGAAGTCTCCAAGTTGGAATTCTTGAGATGTGGCAGCTTCTAAGTCTTCCTGGCTGGTAAAGCTGATAACTGCAAATCTCTTTCTTTGATATGACATCCTTCTTGGAATATAGCAGGTCTTGGCCTTGGTTTGTTTGCAAATTCTTCTTAAATCAAATGCAGTGGTGTTGGGTGGAAGGTTAGTGAGCTTTGCTACGGTTTGACCACGTGCTTTCACCTGATCTACCTTCCATTGTACATCGAAGACTCTTACTGAGTCTGCTTTGAGTGGAACACTCTATCTGTCGATTAGGGCTTGTTTGTCCTCTTTGTTTGTATAGGTGATCATGGCTGGCTGCCACATTTGTTGGGTTGACATTGTAATGTTGCTTATCACTTTATACTTGGCAAAGGATTGTTGTCTTCTATAAGTTTGGTATCCAGGGGGGTGTCACATACTCTGATACTGTTTTCCTGTTTTAGAACTGGGTTTATATATTTCATGAGATTTATGTGTTTGTTATCTGTATCGGGCAGTGGAGTGTTGCAGATCTCGATTGCTTCTTGTTTGTTGCTCAAAATGGCAATGATATGTTTGATCTCTTTTTTCTTTTTGCTATGGATTGTCATTAATCAGTCTGGTGAATTTGGGGCCTTGATAAGGAAAGTTATTTTTTGAGCTATAGTTTTATCTAGCAGGTCTGTTGCTGGGATACTGATCTTGGCTCTTTCTCTGCCATATTGGGTGGTTTTGTTGAAAGGAGAGAGGGGCCTTAGTTTGATGGTTCGGCTGTCCAATTTCTGTTTACCCTTGTCACCAACTTGTTGCCAATGTGAGGTTGATACTTGAGTTTCTTCTTCTATCTTCATCTCCATGTCTGAGTTATTTATGCGGGCGACTTTTGGTGTCTCATTGTTTGTTCCTTGGGGGACTTCTTCTGCCATCTCCGTGTGGGTTGTTGTTAGGATACTGTTGGGTAGATTTATCATTGAAACTTTGGTAACTGAGATGTTTTCTTCAACTTCCTCACTCCAGTTGGTGGTCTGGATAGTTGCTGTTGGTGGATTGAATGTGGTGGTCTGTGTTGCCAGGTTCTGGGACAGGTTTTGGGTGCTGGAGTCTTCTCTACGTATGTCATTTTAATTGTTTTCTTTGACTTTTCCTTTGTTTATAGTGTTTTCCTTTGCTGCTTGCATTGTTGTTTCTTTGCATAACTTGTTTGCATTACCTCTTGCGAGGATGTTTTCATTATAGTTGGGTCTCTACTGGAATATTTTGCTGCGAAGTTCTCTTTGAGAGGACATCTCTCCGTTCACCTTTTCTTTTCCTTTAAAAATTACCATAAAAGAAAATTTTTTTTTGAAAAAATGAATCTGTGGGGACAAGTTATAGTCCAAAAAAATTATATGATAAAAAATTAATATTACAACAAAGCCTTTTGCAAAAAAATTATTGCAGCAAAAAATTTGATAAAAGTTACAAATCCTGTATTGAAATTCAATAAATATTCAGGAAGTTTAATAAATTTAACAAAATTTACAATATTAAAAAATTACAAAATCAATTATTCATTACTTTTTTCTTCCTTTTTTTTCACTTGTTTTTCTTTTTTCTTTAAAGATTTTGACTTGACTTTTTTAAAACTAACCCCAATTGGTTTTATCATATTAAATAGTTTCTGGGATTTTTTACTTTTTTTTTCTAATCTAATGATCCCTAAATTTTAACTATTTATATACTTTTCCTAGTTTGTTTCTCATCCTCTGAATACATTAATGATTTCTTATATTTAGTAATTTTTTATCTTTTGAATTTAACTATTAATTTTTTATCCTTTTCTATTTTTTTTTTTTTGTTCATATTTTAAAATATCTTTTCAACTGTATATTCAATTTGACAAGCCTTTTGATGATGTCGTTTTAGAAATATAAATTATTATAATATCATTTACAAATCAATTGAAATGTTTGAATTAATTTTGAATGCTTATCCAAATATTTTAACAAATTCTTTAACTATAGATAATTATAATTAATATTATAATTATTTGGTACAAAATATTTTGCCAAAAAATATCTTTTCAGAATGACAACTATAATCATATACATTATTCTTCTTTTAGTGAGGTTTTCTAAATTAGCCTTATTTTATTTAGGTAATGATGGATCCTTAAAGTATTTAGTATATAAAATTTCACAGATCATTTATGTTTTTTTTTGAGGGACAAAATTTATAGCTCTTTACTTTAATAGGAACAAAAGTTAATAAATACTATAAATTAATAATTTGGATAATATAAAACAATTGTAGATAGTTTTTTTATAGTTATTAATTTAAAAATTTTAATGTTTTCTATTACGAAACATTGGAATTTTGTTCCTGCTTCCCTCTTTAGAGATACATCTTTATTTTTATGTGAATTAACCTTTATTTCTTTAATTTTATTAATTAATTTATTCTAATATTTGATAACTTTTTATGATTTTTGTTTAATAAGTAACTATATACCTTTAATTTTTTATTCTTTTTTTTTTAATTATTTGTTAAAAATTAATACTTAAAAGTAGTATAAATATAGAATATTATTAATATTACTTTGTTTAATCAGCTATTTGCATGTAAGTAGGATTGTTCATTTCTAGTTTACTAGTTTCTGCCTTTCAATATTTTTCTCCCTAATGGCAATATAAAATACCTAACTATTGTTTATTTATTTTTGTAAAAATTAAAATGTGGGACTATGGATTTTATTAATTCTGGTATTAACTTTTGTAATATTTTTTTATTCAAATTACTCAAAAAAACTTTATTTATTCTCAGTTTATATTCATTGGAAATGATTTTTATTAAGACTTTTATTTCTATTTTTACTTTGGCTTCTTTAATAATTGGTTTTATCAATTTTGCTTCTTTACTACTTCTTCTAAGTAAAAATAAATTTCTAAAGAAGGAGGTAGAGACAAAAGTCAAATGTTATTTACTAGAAAATATTAAAATTTTTAAATTTTTAACTATAAAAAAATATTCACAATTGTTTTTCATTATTCAAAATATTGATTTATAGTATTTTCTAACTTTTGTCTCTATTAAAGTGAAAAACTATAAATTTTGTCCCTCAAAAAGGAACATAAGAGATCTGTGAAATTTTGTATTCTAAATATTTTAGGGATCCATTATTACTCTTAAGTTAAATTCTTTAATGCTTTCCTAAATTAAGCAAACCTTCAGACTTTGATATATTGAATGTTCTAAATTCTATAACTACTATAGGATCAAGTTTAGGTTCCACAAATTTGAGCTGATTAATTTTATTTTTTAAATTTTCTATTTTATTTTTTTGTTATTTTGATTCTTTAAAAAACTTGTTATTAGTATATTCCATTAAATTCAATTGTTTTACAAATTCGACATTTTATCTTTCTAGTTTTTTAATCTATATATATAATTCTTAATTTTTTAAATAAATCAGTTGATTGATAAAAATAAATTTTAATAAGTTAGCAATAATTTAATTCTAATCTTTTTTAATGTCCTCCCTGGTTTGAGTTTTGGATAATAATTCAACTTTTGATACTGATATTTACACAACTTCAAATATCAATATTTCAAGTAATATAATAACTAGTTTTCTTCTAAGCAATTTGATTGTTATAATAGGAATTAAAGATTCAAAATCAAGTGTTACTGAATGAACTGTTGCCACTTCTAATGCAATTAATGTAAAGCAAATTTGCAATGGCAAGAAAAATTGTAAAAGTTGTGAAGATGAAAGTGACTGTTCTCTATAAAAAACATGTTCAGTTAATTTTTTTTAATATTTGTATTATATTATAATTAAAAGCTATTAAATATATCAATTATAATTTTGTCACTTTAAGTTACTATTTACCAATTTTAAAAAATACCAAGAAAGCATTCAATTTCAGCTTTACTTAACAAAAGTTTGAGAAAAAATCCTAAAAAGGTAAAAATTACTTGTGACTATAGTAAATGCAATGGATTATTTGTTGATCCACAAACAAAATTTTTTCATAGATATTGAAAAACAAAAAGCAAATATTTGATAAATAAAAATTCAATTTTGACATAGAATGAGAAATATTTCATCAAGTCAAATTATATCATTAAGCAACAATCAACAAAATCTAAAATTGAATCATACAGTTCTAAAAATAATAAATTTGAAGTTGATAATGTTAAAAAAATAGATGATATATTCAAAGATTATTTGGCTTCAAAATATGAATTTTTATAAATACTAGTAAATTTTTAGATAGTTATTTTATATGAATTTTGTTATAAATTATAAACTTTAGAATTCAATTTAATTTATCAAATAGTATAACAGATATATTGCTAAAATTTATAAAATTAGTGACAAAGAATTTGAACTCTTTTGTAAATCTTTATATACTGTCAACAATATACTTGAATTATCAAATCCGTTTATTAGTTTTATGGCATATCAAAGATATCATAAATTGTATAGAAAAAATAATGTTCTTGATTTTCAAAAAAAAATTAACTATCAATCATGAAATATGTTCATATTAAATTTTCTAATTCGGCAATGAAACAAAGAAAAACTATAATTCTCTACTGTCTATACAATCAGAATTATTAAACAGAAATATAATTAATTGGTCCAATTTAGTTTTTCTATATTCTACTATTTAGTATCAATTGTTACAAATATATTAAAATTTAAATTTTGAATCTAATATTTGGTATTAAGTATATTAATCAAGCATTGATAAACTTTTATATAATATCTATAATAGTAATATTTAAAAAACTTTTAAAGATAAAAATTCAGAATTATTTTTTAGCAAAGAGACAGTTGATTCATATTTGGGATTGGTACTAAATATTAATTGGTTTTAATCATTAATAATAAAGTGTATAGTACTGAAGTTATATATGCAGCTATTGCAAATTTTTTACATAAAATATGATTTAAGCATAAAAATATGTTAATTTTTAATATATTATTAATTTTTAGTGAATCAAGTTTATATTAAATAAATTATTATCTTTTTTCAATTATTGATAAATTAATGTAACTATAATAAGAAATAAAGCTCAATTTAACTATTGAAAAGGAAAAGAAAAAAATAATTCAGGTGACCTTAATTTTAATTTAAAGTGATATCTCTATAACATGAAAAGTGTATGAACATATTTTAATTCTAATATTATGTCATTGTTGCAAGAAGAATGTCAATTATAAAAATAATTATTACAATTTTAGTGACATAAAGGATATAAACAAATAGTTTATATCGAGAGATTTAATAGTATATAAATAAAATTTTATCGAATGAAGGTATTGTAACTCAAATGCAACATAAAAATATTTGTTAGTGAGAATTATACTAGATCAAATTCCTTTGGCTATCTTATTTTGATTTAATTTGATATTTAGTTATCAATTCTAATTTTTTAAGAAAATTTTTAATAAAATATATAGTAAAAATAATATAAATTATATGACAAATAATACTGAATTATATAGTAGAAATTGATTAATGATTTATTTATATCGAATTATATAGTAGAAATTGATTAATAATTTATTTATGTCAAATCATATAGTATAAATTGGTTGATAATTTATTTATGTTATTAATATACTAAATTAATTATTTTTTAATAAATATTATATATTTTTTGATTAGAGTAACAAATTAAAATTTATATATAAATTTTAGAAGCTTGATATTTTTTTGAGAATACAATATTTTATAAATGAGGCAAAATAGATTTAGACAGTTAATAGATATGTAATTAAAAAAAGTGAAATATATGTAAAAGAGAGGGTATAAATTTTATTGAAATACCTTATATTATACATATAATTTATTTTTTATATTAAAAGTAAATTGTTTAAAAAAGATATTTGAAAAATATAATTATTGATAATCATGATAATTGATATTATCTTATTAGTTGGAAGCTAATATGACTTAATAATGTTATAATCTAAATCTAATTAAAATAAAATATTCAGATATCTTATTATTGATGTCAATAGAATATTTTTGAATTTATATTGAAGATATATTATAATTTTATTGATAATATTATAAAAAATATTTAACAAAACCTTTTTATATTCTTTTTATATTATACATATTAATTACTGGATACATATCAATTGACTTCCTTTATTATTATATTCAATATAAAATAAGAAATAAAAATTATCTATTATAATATTTGTTATTGTTCTTTGATTTGTGATAATTTTTTAAAATAGTTGTTGATCTTTTACTATTTCTAAAAATTGAATCTTATCAGATTTGAAATTTATAAATTCAGAAAGTTGTTTACAAAGATTAATTATTTTATATTACTATATAATATATAGTATTTAATTTATAAATAAAAAATGATAAATATATTTTTGTTTAAGAATAAGTGATAATTTGTGTCATTATTTTTTTATGTAATCATTAGTGACTTATTTTAATTAATATAAAAATAAAAAAACTAGATCTAGTTGAAAAAATTGTTTTAAATATTAATAGATACAAAAATCTAAAAAGATTTAATAACCTTAATAGTATCTTTAATGATCCTTTAACTTATTAGTTAATAGGTAAATCAGATAAAAAAAAAACTAATGAAATTATTAATTTTTTACTTGAAAGTAAAATATATTAATTGTTTAGTGCAAAAAAAGGTAAAATAAAATATAATAAGAATGATGATTTGGTTTTAATCAGTTATTAAATTAATAAGTTCAAGTATAAATATTTCTAAGATTGCTATAAAATAATTGAAAATAGTTTTAAACAATATTATAAAGATGTTACAGTATATTCTGAGCAATAAAACTTGATAAAATATCAAAAGTTGATAATTTTTCTCCTGAAAAAGGGACAGTAGCTGTATTTGAAGATGTATATATAGAATCTAAAAAAATACAAGATAAAATAGTATATTATTTTATTAAAGGAAAGTTCAAAATATTAATTTAATATATGTGATATATAGCTTTTTTTATTGTCTGAAATTAACAAGAAAAGGTATTAATTATATTGTATTTTTAATAGCAATAAAACATATAATAAATTATTAACATTGCTTAATAATATATAAAAAAATGATACAATATTGTTAATATACTTGATAAAAATTTATAAGATAGAGAATTTATTGTTATTGATTTAAATAAAGCAAAAAAGAACCCTCTTTATATTTGCAAAGGATAGAATCAATCTCTTGATCTTTTTAATAAATAGAGTATGATTTACAATAATGAAATAATAATTATTTTTTCATTATTTATTAATACAATAATAAATATATATCTTATTAGTTATTTTTATTAAGAAGCTAATCATTTTCAGCTAATATGAAAATTAAATAGTATATAATAATAACAAATATGATTTATTATAACCATTAGAGATTTTTGCATTCAATAAAACAGGTTAATATGAAAAAATAAAAGTAAAAAATATTACCAGCTCTTAGAATAGTAAAATAAAGTTTAATGTATTAGTACTCAGGAATATATTAGATGATTTTATTTAAATAAATATATATGAATAAGTTATATTATTAATAAATCAAATAAATTAAATAAATAAATAAATAAACGGTAATTATATACTATTAACTTGATACATTTTTTCATGAACCATTTATAACAATTAATAGTGTTAAGTTAATTTTAAAGTACAGAGACCATCCAGTCTATATATATATTCAAGCCATTTTTAATATACTGTATGACATTTACAACTTGAATTTTTTATCAACTTCTCTAACATATTTGATTCTTTTAATAGTATTTTATATCTATATTCCATATTATTACAATGCATATTTATTATCAAAATTATATTTATAAATAGCTTTTTGCTTAACTTTCTGTAAATATTTATTATAACTTGTATTGAAAAATCTATTTTCTATACAATAGGAAGCCCAATACCTCTTTATTCCAATATGATTATAATTATTTCTAGTATTTTTTGTCATTTTTTTGATATATACCAATTGATTACAGGAAAATCAGATAGCAATTCCAATTTCAGGTACATAACTTATATTAAATCCATTAATATTAGACCAAAATGTTATTAATTTTCTAGTCTCAAAGTATCTTTTGTTAGATAGGAGATCATTCTCCCTAAAATATTGTAAATGAAATCAAATTTATTTCATTTATTCACTAGAAGTTTCATTATCACGAACTTGAGTCATCTTCAAAAATTCATCCTATTCAGCTTTGGTGCAATTAGTTCCGCATCTTTCATTTAAGCTAACCATTTATATAACCTAATTATAATGTGTTTATTGTATTTAGGGATTTAGATCTATTAGATTTAATAACTATACACTCTAGAATAATGTGATTCAATTTTAGTGCAATTGGATACTTGAACCATCTCTTCAAGAGTGTTATAATAATCATATTTTGCGAATGATGTATATAATGAGAATGGGAGAGAGATATATTGGGATGTTGCAAGAATTATAGTTTAGAATTGATTCTAAAGAATTTACAGTATTTGTAGCGCTAAATCGCTCATATACTGTGGATATTATGATCTATTTTTAACATGTGAAATCTATTTCGTATAATCTATTTCTGGTGTATTATAAACATACAGTATATTAACATAAATTAAAAAGTAGACAGTGTAAATTTTTTATTAATAAGGAGTTTGTGATTATTTATTGTATTGATTGTGCCAGCTCTGCTGGTAATGATTATGGCGAATTTTTCTTGGCATTATATATCGCAGTAAAAAAACTTTATTTCATTGATCGATATGACTTTATTATTTATCAAGGCAAAGCTATGTGAGGGTCATTTCCAAAATTTTGCTGGGATATATTTAGAACATTCACTATGTGTTTTTCTATAATGATCAAACCATAGCCTAATACGTGCCTTCCCTAAATCACGTGACCCTATCAGACTCGAATTTTTGAATTCACATCGTTTGAAAAAAGAGCATTTGTCTCTACCACATCGTAGAATTGATTTTACACCTCTCAGTAAGGGACCGTTACACATAATTGTATACCTAGAAGTTGCAACCGAAATACTTTATACAGCGCTTTACTATATACAATCTTTATTTCGTCAAATAAAACCAACATAATAATTTTTTTTAAAGTAGCAAATAGCAATAGAAAACTAAATAAGCTATTTTTAAACTCTTTTCGATGAACTAGCCCCTCCTAATGAACTATATTTTCTTTTTAGTGAACTTCCACTTGATGAACTTTCAGAGCTCAAATCTTTTAATCCAACTTGGCGTATTTGCATTATTAGTGGTAATAAACTTCTGATTTTGATAGCGATCGTACAACTCTGCCGGTACAACAAAATAAAAGGAGATTTCGCCCGTCCTCGCTAATTTGCTAACAAGTTTCTTCAAACCAATAATCTTAATAGGATGATTTATGGCAGTAGTCACCTGGAAGAGCATATAGCAATAATTGCATCAATCGACGGAAAATTTTTATTATCCGGTCGATAGTACTTTCCATCTTCAATAGTTTGAACTGCAGAGAACGTAAATATCTCGTTCTGTTTCTTTGTATCCTGAATTAATGTTCTATAGTCATTATACTCTAAAGAACGAACTTTTAAAGTTACCCCATTCCGCAACACCCTGTGAGCGATCTGCTCAAAACAGCTACCCAAGTATGGATTGTTTATACCCTCTGTCAAGCTTAGTTCAAATTCCGTACGTAATCTGTCTAATATTGATATTTTAAGTTTCTCAGTCACTTTTTCACCCACATAATCAGATGCAAATGTTATAGTTTTTAGCGTATAGGGTTCCTCATTGACGTATTCAACTTCTTCACCACTTTCGACCTCTATATCGCTTCCATCATCTTCGCTTTCATCAATCAGGGGGTTCGTGCAGATATGAATAAGTTTGTGACTGACTTCATCTCGGTTATCACTTTCACCAATATAATTAAATCTCTTTTCATCGCATCTAGCAATAGCATCTTCGAGCGTATTTTGCTGAGTTGGGTCAATAGCCTTCTCCAGAACAAACCGAGGGATCCCTCCCCATTTAAGAAATAACTGCTTAACCTTGGATTCATTAAGATGATTGTAGATAATAGTCCTACATAAATTGACCTCTTCCCACACCCACACAGGCATGTATCGTATTGATGTCCCGATAAACTTATCAAAGTACTTGTAGTGACTTTTCTGGGGCGAACAGACGAGAATTGTCTTGGCAGAATACCTCACCGGAGACCTACCATCTACGATATACCAAACTTCTTTATTTTCCAGATATTCTCCGAATGCGTAAATATTATCTACGTCGGGAATGAAAGCGCTTTTCTCACTAAGGAGAATGGGCGCTCTCCAAGCTGGTGATAAACAACGTTTTACGTTGTTGTGAAAGGAGATAAAGTAGATAATAACCAAAAACAGTTTTCCCAATTCCCGGATTACCAGTAATACAGTACGTCAACGACGGATATTTTCATTCTCGAAAATAATATTACACAGGTGTTGATAACATTCACGGATGAACAGAATGGACATTCAAGTCCCACGCATCTCCGCCTAAAAGATCGTAAATATCCTCGGATAATTAAAGGAACTGGCCACCATCATACTTCACAACTTTACCATCCTTTAAAGTATTCCAAAACCTTGTCATTTTTTCATTATTAGAGAATTCTATATATCAGAAAATTATTAACGTAACGAGAATGAAACAACGGCTATCGAAAACTAAGCCAATACGCGTTCGTTCTATCGAATAAATTTATTATGAATCACTTACTAGCAACGGGTTTGACAATAAGAAGCAGTAAAGAAAATCACAAGGATAAATAAGTATTCGGTATTATTGGCGAATATTGACACGGTTTGGGCAAGAATAAGTTCGCTTACCCCCTTGAATGTCATTAATCAACTCAACGATTTCTTTTGCTGGTCCAAGATACTCAAAAGATCATCTCGTGTTAATTTAAGAAAAGTTGAGTTCTTGAGCTGTTAAGGTGTCTATGTGATTGTCAATGTTGTTTAGCCTCCTTTTCAAAAAGCCATTAAGTTTCTTCGGCATTAAATTCTCTCACTTCCTCGACCGTCGGAAGATTAGTGGAATAACTTGCAACATACAGTAGATTAAAAAAGTAAAAAATCCATTGTCGCACAGATTGACCCAATTTTATTAATGCTTTACGAAATTCTACCATCACGTGGTTACGAAATTCATGATCGGTGGAAAATACCGAATCAGAGAAATTGGAGATCAATAACTTTTCTTTATTTAATATGCGCAGATTGAACGATCTGATTTTCTATAAGTTTCGCCGGTATTTAAATCATAATAATAACCTTCATTATCATCGTCAGAAAATCCACAGAACCCATCATCATCAGAGGGTTCCGTGCTAGAATCTAAAGAATCATCGGGTTCACCTACCTCTTCCTCTAGTAAAGATTCGACTTTCTCGCTTATATTATTATCCTTATTTACAGTTTCTGTTTTATCCTTTGAAATTGCTCAAATAGATATGTTTACCTCTTCCACTGGTAAAGATTTGTTATCCTCACTTATCATATCTTTCGAATTAGACGTATTAGACAATAGGATAGAGGAAGCAGATGTTTCTGAATTTTTATTTTTCTTCTCACAAGAGTTTTGCCGATCACTTCGTGAACTCGGTTCACAAAGTAGGGTTACATGTGTTAATATAGAACTTTTCTCATCATCCCGTAACTCAACCAGAGGCAAGCTCACATCAATGCTATAATCAAAAGATACATTATCTATAATATACTGAATTTCATTTTTTGTTAATTTAGATATACTGTCAGCAGAAAAGGAATAAATGCGATAAATTTTATCCATACCTATTGCATCAAAAAGTTTATAAAGCTTCTTTGCTTTTTCAATTCTCTTACGTAAAAGACTATCAGAAGTGTCTGCAGGTAATTGTGCTTTTATTTCTTTACTTAAAACTCTACTAACAGTATTGGATTCTGGATCAATCTGCCTTTCCGATGCTATTTCATTACGTCTTTGAGTAAGTGCCTTTCCAAATAGGCAATAACACGTGATAGTTTCTAGGGCTTTACGATCAGCAAGAATTATAATATCACAAAGTTGTTCGTATAAAAGCATAAAGTTAGTATTGCTGGGTACTTCATCCTGGGTAGTAGTTGTCACATCCCTATCTATATTATCATTATTAATAGAACTTAAGTTTTCAGAAATTTCTGACATGATTTTTTGTACTTTGTCTTGAGATCTAAAATTCTTTTCCCGGTTCTTTTCTCTCATTTTCTCACCAATCGTTTCTTTATGTACGCTATCCAGGAAATCATTAATTTTCTTCTTTTTCGATGATGCAGTTTTTATAGTAATAGAAGATATGGAGGATTGGCTATTCTTTTTCTAGTATGTATTTGAATCAGATGTTATATCAGAGTTATTTTCTATTCGTTCAGGAGTAACATTAGAATTTGAAGTATTATCAGATGCCGGAGTATCGTTAGAATTTACTGGAGATCGCGAAACATCTTTTGTAGAAATACCTTTTCTCTCTGTTCTAATATAGCGAGTCTGGTCTCAAGATCTTTATTCTTTTGCTCTAATTCCTCGACTCTAAAATCACGCTTTACATTTTCCTCAATAATTTGCTTCAACCTCGTATTCTCAGCCTCAACCTCGGCAAATTTCTTTTCGAGTTCAGGAATCTTTGAATTCTTCTCCCTAAGTTCAGAAATCTCAGCCAAAAGCCTTGAATTTAATTCTTTCAATGAACCGATTTTGGATTGGGTGTTCGACATTACTTTATATAAGGTGCAGATTTATTCAAAACCTTTTTGCTATACAGACGCCAGCGCATATGTGGTTTGCGAGTTTTAATTCTATAAAGCACTCTAAATTATGGTGTCCTTATTGCATAAATAAACATGAAAACTTATGTCGTGAAGTCATAACTGAAATTCTTGGCCCACCCTCTGACATCCGCTTCTTGAAAACACCAGGCAAACAACATGAGCGACACAAAGCACTTTCACAAAAATGGGTAAGATTTCGAGAAACAATTAATACGTGATCAGCTCAAAAGGTAACTCTGCGATGAAAATTGGATCGTTCTTATCGAGGTAAGGTATTACGAAGATCCACATATAGCCATTCGAAGAGTTAGGAATTATATGAATAGTACAAGTGATTGCACAAGATGGATATTCCCGATTTTGATGAGTCATTGTAGCCATAATGGCGAGAGTTAAGCCTTACAATAAAGTAAATATATTTTTTGTGTTTTCGAATGCCTGAAAAAAAAAACTAGGCTATTGACAGAATTGACGAGAAAAATAATTTTTGAGAATTGCTAACCGAGTCATTTTTTTTGAAATCGCAAAGGTAGTTTTTTATTCATTCACAAAATATCTAAATTGCACAAAGCTAACTAACTTGATAAATGATTACTTTGCTACGTATTACGATGCTACCGTGACTTCTATATGCATATAGGAATTTATAGTCCTTGATAACGAAAAATTGCTTGCTGGATACTAAACAAATCGATGACTACGTTCCCTGCAAGCGGATACGGCGGATATGGTGGAGAATAACCTTCATAAACACATTCTGGCGCAATTGTCACAGTAAGCATTCCCTGGACTGAGCAACCATTATAATGTCTTCGATGTCTATCAATGGTCCCAAATTTGTACTGTAAAAAACGAATGCATAAGACGATTTTGCATAGCAATTTTAATAACGGTACTTAATGCCGGCATTTACTCATGGTTAATTACAAAAATAGAAGACCCAATGGACTAGTTTATTAAAGTATAACGTTGCTAAAAAATGACGGATTATTACATAGATTGTGACAAGCAATTGCAATGTCACGTGACCATTATCTGAAACCTTAGCTAATATGTAATTAATATCATCCTGACACTAGTCGAAATTATGTCATTTGGTAGCTGAATTATTGTCAAATTCTTTTTTATTGCAATCAAAAATTTGACAAAATTTGATAATCAAAAAATTTGACAATTAATCAAAAATTTATCAATTAAAGTTTAACAATAAATTATCAAAAAATTCATCAAATAATCCAGTAAAAATTTATTAAAAGTTCATTACAAAATTATTTATTAATAATTCATTAAAAATTCATTAATAGTTTATTAATAATTCGACAACTATTCATCAAAACTATTTATTAAAAATTAATTAACTATTTATTAAAAAATCAACAACTATTCATCAAACTATCTATTAAATGTTTATTAACTATTTATTAAAAATTCAGCAACTATTTATCTATTATTTAACAAATATTTATAAAACTTATGAAAAAAATCATCCATATTTATAAATTATTTGATATTATTTACTTAATAATATATAATTAATTATATTATATTATAGTTTATATTATTTATAATTTATAAATATAACTTGAATTCAAAAAAGTTTAAATATAAGTCTATTAATTTTTTTTATTTATTGATAAATAGTTGTCAAATTTTTAATAAATAAGCAATAAACTTTTAATGAATAATTTTGATAAATAGTTATTAATTTTTTAATAAATAGTTATTAATTTTTTATTAAATAGTTGATGAATTTTTAATAAATAATTTGATGAATAGTTATTAAATTATTAATAAATTATTAATAAATTAATACTGAATTTTATTAAATTGCTTATGACTAATTTTGTGACAATCTTTTAATAAATTTTTTATCAAATAGTTAATAAATTATTTGATAAATTGTTAATGAATTTTTTTGATGAATTGTTAATATATTAATTTTTATAATATTTATAATCAAATCATATGGTTATCAATTTTTTTTTTTTAACTGAGTGGCTTACACCTTGTTTATTAGATATTGTTGTGAGTATGTACAAATTTATTTTATACAAATTTAACTTTCTAGCTACCTAATTAAACTCACTAAAGATATTCCTACTATGTGGCTTATTGCCAAGTACTAGTATATACTTGACTAATCTGCCAAGGCTCTACCTGTCCCATAAAAATTAGTTTTAAAGGAATATATTGTGTTTCAGTTAATCCAGTATTGACTGGAGTATTTCATAATTTCA
Organism: Acaulospora colombiana; assembly: GCA_910592055.1. Lineage (NCBI taxonomy): Eukaryota > Fungi > Glomeromycota > Glomeromycetes > Diversisporales > Acaulosporaceae > Acaulospora > Acaulospora colombiana. The sequence continues at coordinate 1,279 of CAJVPT010001602.1, read as the reverse complement.
TTTATTCCTGGAATGTATGATTTATGTATAATAGGTCTTCTGTCTAGTGTTTTCATTTTTTCTTATCTTTTTGGTTATGTTTTGGTTCGTTTCTTATTGTGAAAAGAGCTGGCACCTCAGTTGTCATTTGTCCTGGAGAATGGTCAAGAATTTATCTATGATATTTTTGAGGATTTCTTATTGTATTTATTAATAGATTATTATTTTATTATCAATATTCTTAATTATTTATTTTATTAAATTATTTGCAGTTATATTTGATTATTTAATTTTTGTAAAAATCTTATACAAAGTAAAATTTTTCTATTTGAATAATGAAAGCTTTAGAACTTTTCTGATTAGAATATTTGTTTCTTTATTATAAGATTGCTAATATATGCCTTGACTTTAATAAGCTTTAGGTCTATACTTTTTTTTAAAATTAATTTATTCATTTATTCCAAAGAATCAGTTTTTCTTCTTTAATTATTTTTTATAAATTCTTCTTGAGTTCTCTTTTTTAATTATTTTCCATTTGAATATACATATCTTATATTAATTGAAAAAAAATTATTCAGTATACTGCCACTTATGTAATATCCAGCAAAAAATAAATAATTTAATAAAAAAATAATATAAATAAATTGACAACTATAGACCTACAAATCCATAGTGCAGTGGTCAGCACTCTGTAGATCACATCACAAGAACCACGATCAAATCCTCTAGAGGACAACCTCTTGACAAGCAGGTAGTAATCGACATCCATTGGCATAACCATATAATAACTGATGTTTCCAAGTATAGCTTGTCTCATAAAAAAGTAGTGTTTCAAACTGGTTCTATACTGGATTGTAATGAGGCTGAATATCTGAAATTGAGTAAGATTATCCCTTGACACGGCTGCATTACCGGACAAGGTAATAAGAAGAGTAGATATTGAACCAGTAACATACTGCTGAAGGAAGGAATGGTAAATCAACCAAGACAACTCGGTTCCCCTGCCTTATAAGGATTGAGGCATCCATTCAAGAATTCAAGTATGTGACTGTGCTAGTCTTTCATAGACTTTATTATCAGGAGGCCTTGGTGGGAGAAGAAATTCATGGATCACTCCGAAGGACTTAAAAATAACCGAGAAGTTCAGGATAAAGAAAATTTGATGGCCTGATAACCAGACTACTCTTACTGCAAATAAAATTGTTCTGGGAAAAATTAAGAAGAAATCGCACATCTTTTCAAATAGGTAGTAGTTATATATAGAGGTAGAATAGCTATAGTTACTCATATAGATAGGTTT